>VOMN01072469.1:0-60545 GCA_014899125.1 Orchestia grillus | reverse complement strand
AATTTTATTACCTGTTGTTCCAAATACTTTTATGCCGTTTTTTGTTCAAGCAATTGATGTTACTGAATAAATACACTTATTCTCGAACGTTACGAATACATATTTGACCCACTGTATATACGACAAATACGCTTCCCGAATTGCCGTCTGGGTAATACACGAATAATAGAGTTACTGTTATAGAACCAACCTCTTAGCCTGCAGCAATATTCTCCCATGAAAAACTATGAAATTGAATATGACTCAGTTAAAATCATAAACCCTCAGTTAAATTATTCAGACATGAGTTTGCATTTGATTAAAGATAATTGAAAATGAAAACTGAAATTTTACAAAACGATATACTCCACTAATTGAAGGATGGAATAGAACCGCTTTAAATCACGATATTCCTGCAACGGGAACTTCAAGACTTGGCGATCAGAGGTCGGATTTCAAATTTATAAGGATCAACTTATTTTTTGAATGGATGAGATATTGACTGAAAATTCGTTCACAATTCAAGCATCGTGATTAAATTCACAGTAGCTTTGAAAGAAACGACAAAAATTCAAGTCAGAACTGTATCCATTCCAAAAAAATTTCTGATGTCCATTATTCTAACCAGTGGTCGTTGCAGGGTAACATTCAACATAAAGATGCCGTGAAACGGAAATCCCATCACCTATGCGTTTGACTAGCATATCGTCTATAGCGGATTACAGTCTCGAATCAAGGCCGCTGAAAGACCTCTTCGATCCTATTTTTCTACCCGCAATTGATTTCAACAGTATCTAAAAAAATTTAAGGGAATTACCTCGCACGAAAGACTACTGTCCAAAACCTTGGTGTCGGAAAATGCTAATGAGAAAAAATCACTGAAATTGTCAACAACTTCATTAAAGTTCTTCAAAATCATGAGTCGGGCTCAAGTGATTTTGAATCTCATAGCCCAGTAAAGTATCGCGTGACTGAAACCTTCACAAGTCCACTACAACAACATATAGCAACAAATTTCCAATATCAATTCTTTAAAACCTAAATAATTCACTTCTCAAATATGATTGTGTCATCTGAGACGATAGATATTTTCTCAATGATACATGAAAGCTCATTTAGAAACAACTAATTGCAATTTAACATAACCCTATATGAGAAAAGCGCTCAGGTCTTCCCCGCCTAATTCACCAAAATGAAGGCAGTGAAATCACCAGGAACGAAACTGGTCGCCACTACAACTGAGGCCTAAACAAATTTTTGACGAGCGACTGAAACCTTGTTAACCCCTCAACGTGGGAGACAAAGCCATGAGATGATGAGTGCGCCACACGCTCCACAAGCAAGCAGCAGAAACAATTGGTGAGATGAGCGCGCAACGAGACAAAACCCTAAATACGAACGGCCAACATTGGCGGTAAAATGCACTCTTAACGCAGGACGAAAACCAGAACCTTTTATGGCTTCTGAACGTGTGGCAAGTCGCAGGCCTATACCTTCCCCAAGTAACATGACGTGGTCTAAACAATTGTCTCATTAAAAGATGGTTTATATTTCGGTCAATGGGCGCCGCCGACACACGTGAACGCCGAAGTGGTCGTTGTTCCTATCTGGTGTGAATGCATAGCTGGTCATGTGGGCAGTGACCGTTGATAGGCTAATCCTTTGAGACCTGGATACATAAATGAATCTCGAAATTTGTTCAAAACTTGGTTAGGTAATTTATTTACATAATAGACCTACCCATAGAGGGCAGGTATCTTAAAAGTATCAGTGATCAACTTGATAAGTGTGTAGAGTAAGCGAGGTGGCAGACGTAAAATATTCTCCCGATTGCTGTCCCAAGAGAGCTCCCGTAGCTCTCTAAGAAAATGTCAACAGCATATTAATACGAAGCAAAAATTAAGCTGAGACTGAAGTGACCCTGTAGTACTCAAAAGGGTTAACCCTTTACCGTGTACACGTATTTCAAAATTCCCTTTCACTGAAATGCTGCTAGTTTGCCATAAAAATCTGAACGCAGCCTCATTGCACACACACAGACAGAAGGCTGCAAGTAGCTTATCGTACAAAGCTAATTGCAGCGTCACCACCAAAATAATCAAGTAGGTGAAGGGTGAAGAGGCTATGAGGAGCGTTCAAAGGACCTCACCCGGAGGTGTGCAGTGCCCCCACACGGTCAGCACGAACGCTGGCAGCACCCCAGTGGTGCCGGCATGCTGGAGGGGCGCGCAACATTGCCTTGGAGCAGCCAGACGCACAGCTGAGCTAACAGCGACCGCACATGTGTCTATAAATCGCATCATGCGCTGGCTTTCTCATCCATGAATAAAGCATGGTAGGCTAAGATACTGCGCTGTCTCTTTTTTACGAAGTCCTATTGGACCCAAGACACAAAACTCAATGCAGGGGCCCAATGGAGCAGCGGTGCAATTAACCACGAGTTGATCGTTGAAAAAACTGAGATTTAAGAGACGGCCTCTGAAAGGGCGAACATCGTAGCGCAGGTGAGTGGGACTGCCTCATGTGACCTGTTATGGCTGCGTCAGGGAGCGCAGTGGCGCCCTTGCAGCACAGGGCGCACCACAACTGCGCCATTGAGGCGGCCGGCAGGCTCCTCAGCATGCAACAGAGCAAGCATTCCGTGCACACAACATCAATGGAAACTATCAGGCACGTGAAAATGATGAGAAACGCACCCGCGAGAAAACCATAGGAAATAAAAAGAGCGTTTGAAATTCAAGCAATTTGCATATTATTCCGAATACAGCAATATTTAAGCCAGATACAAATGTTCAATACGCAAAATCACGAGCCCCGTAAAATCTTTCACACCGAGAGGAACCAATCGCCAAAAATCTCACTTCACTACTTATTTCACTTTACCTACCGTACTTGAGTAGCACAAAGTGTTACACGGATTAAAAAACCAATACCTATACTTCAACAAGCAAATGAACCCAGAAAATTTCAAAACAAAGCAGTTACCCTGACACTCAGTTAAATGTAATCAATACATACCTCAGCTTGACCTGGATAGAATGTTAACTCTTGATTTGAAGAAAAAATGGATTTCACCCATTACCAACTACATCCAATGGATCGAAAAAACTCCCGTCATTAACTTTCCCTCATACTACAACAAGCGTCACGAGAATCATCCAAACCAAACAACACGAACAGCAGGAAAAATAACGGGAATAATAGAAATAGTTCTGCAGGACTGGGCAGAATATTTACCCCTAATTATTACTTCCATATTTACAGTACTTCGACTTCTATCAACCCCATCGCTGCGTGGGACTGACCTCCTCAGCCTGATGTTGTACGCGTGCCATTTCTACAGCTGATCTCCTTAGCCAAGCGTCACTGTCACTTGTTTTTGACGACAGAGATCAATCCGAAGAGGTGTAATAATTGACACGATAGTGCAGAGCGTCCCGTTTTCTGGATATGACTGAGAAAATACCGATGATAGCTATCGCTGCTATCGGACGATAATAGCGATAGACGATTGAGTATACAGTGCCCATTTTTACAAATAACTGTCGAAGAATACGCCAAAACGGAATAAAGATACCTTTTTTACTATGATCAACTGTTACTCTTTAACCGCCCGTCATGCCATTTCAAGGATACCCACTATTTAATTCAGTAACAAGTTACTAGATCATTCTCCCATATTTTAATTACAGACAAAAATGAGACAATAAAATTGCTCCTGAATAATTATCAGAATTTATTCTGGAACAAACTTCGCGCTACAATTGATAAACCCTCAACGAAATGTTGACATAGCAGCTTGACAACACAAACCAAACACACCAACACAACAAATCTGGTCTCAAATCCCTCCCCTCAACACAAACACAACACACAGGGCCTCGCAAGTCCCTCAGCCCAACACAAAGACCACACAACACACGGGGCCTCACAAGTCCCTCAGTCCAACACAAAGACCACACAACACACGGGGCCTCACAAGTCCCTCAGCCCAGCACAAAGACCACACAACACATCAGGCCTCAGTCGCTCAGCACGAGACGGGAGCATTCCTATGGTCGCAAGACGAAGGACAAGTGGCATTTGAGACCAGCTCGCCGTGCCCCACTGCACAACCTCCAGCAACCCCGCCCGTAACCTTGTGAGACGTGTCACCCATCTAGGAGCTTCGTCTTAACCGCTTATCGACAAAAAACACCTCACAGCGTTGTTTGAAGAGGATTTCGTACAACCTAGATGCTGTCATATCACAAAAACAATATGGTCGCTATTGGGTTGACACTGCACAGAATACAATACAATAGATAGAATATGGTAACAGGAACGAGCCAAGTGGCCTACTCTCGCGTTGCTGCCAAAGCGCTTTAGCGTCAGGCAAAGAAGTCAACATAACGATAGGGTAAACTTCGTTGCTACAACTGATTATGATTTGTGGTTTTAATAAGCCATATCTAAATTCGGTCGTTGAGATTCATGGTCAAAATAAGGCATGCTTTTGGTGACAAGACTGGCGACAACAGCGTTAACTAACTGCACACATGCGCCGGGAGCACACACCGCCGGAGTGTCCAGTCTAACTTTTTCGTCGCCCCATTCCTGAATATATAAATAATAGATAAATATGACCCGGCGGACCCAATTATGCATGATTATAAACGCTACAGCAAAAAATTCAGACTGGGTTTGTGAGAATTTGTTTATGTCAAAATTATGGCGTCTACATGACCGTCTCATGCCAGTGTGCCGTCTCATACCAGTGTGCCACACCAGCGCCACACTACAGTCGGCCACACCAGCGCCACACTAGCGTGTCACACCAGCACTACACCAGCGTGTCACACCACAGACCGTCACACAGCACTGTCATTCCAGCACACGAAGCAGCACCGTTGGCTACGTCATCCAAACTATCTCAAGAGGGAAAAACTCAGTAAACAAAATGCTCTATGTATAATCATTATCGTATTATGTGAAGGGCTTACTCACCGTTGCCCCATTTTGTGATTCTCGCAGAAGGCTCAGTTTCAGTTCGAATTCATTTTGAGTTTCAGGTTCATTTTCAGTGTACACAGGGAACCCTAGATGAAGCTGAAGATGTGAGAACAGTTCCGGAGTCCTACCTATCCTACAGGGGTCGCTGAATCCCTAGGGACGCTGTAGGACAATCCTATATCGCGTATACATCTATGGGAACTCCTATACACTTTACATCTTCAATAAAAAGAGAAAAACCCACTCATGTTTAGGTAAACATGAAACTAAAAACTCTAGGCACCGTCTAGTCCCTCTAACATTTTATTAAGTTCTGTCCACACTTCATCAGCATCCTCTAATTCATGTCAACACAATCTTTAAACCTCGCTTCCCAAGAAATTTATTTTCAAAAATGTTTTTCGTCGGATAAAGCTGAGGATTTTATCGAATTTGATTTGACGAATTTTCGCCCAACAATCTCCACTCCTCAGCTCTGCCTGTAAACAGAGCAACGTATAAACTCGACATGTCATTTCATACAATATTGCTAAGTGTTTATCAGCTACAGAATTGGGGTCTAGAGCATTGTAAAAATTTTATTTTTTCCAGATGGGATGAGGACGCGATAATTTGGAGGAAGAGCAGAAGTTTCTAAAATATTTCACACGACTAACATGAGCGTACTGATTGACGCCAATTGTACTCGTCCATAGCAATAGCTGACGCTAAATACTACGGAACAGTCAAAATCGTAAAACAGGAAATCTGAACGTACAAAGTGTTTTGGATAGATTTGGCAGTAATTGAATGCCATAGCTTTCAGAATGGTAGGTAATATTTTCCTATAACACATGTCGTTTAGAAACTTGTTTCTAGTTCATTGATGTACCGTAAGTGATGTCAACGAGATTGGACGACTGGGAACCACCTGAAAATTAGATGGAAATAACCTGTCTCATGATGATCGGCGCTGGTCATAAAGATAATGAAATTAAAGATGCTGCTCAGTGCTCCTCGAGCACCGTAAAAAAACAGGCCTTAACTGGAAAATTGCAATAGAAACAACGAGGCTGTGGCTAGCAGGAAGGACCATAAGAGAGAGCCTTCGTTCATACGGCAAAATTCATCGAACATCTGCAGAAAAAAGTCTTGGAGGACCCTAGCATCAGAAAGCGTCGTTTGGCACGTGAACTGGAGGTTTTACCCTCTACCATGAAACCAGCACTCAACGAAGACCTTCGTCACTACTCATAAATTTATAAGCGTCATAGAGATCAACTACTCCCAAAAGGGCCTAAAAAATCGTCTGACAACGGCTACGAAATTTCCACCATAGTGAAACATTCTGCTCAACCACACCATCTGGTTCTTTCCAGATAAGAAAAAAATTTGTCAGGACTAAAATGATAACATAACAGATAGCTTGCTCTCACCAAAGGAAAAAGACGCGGCATGCAGACCAACCTTCCTCAACATGTGATGGTTTTCGGATGTGTCCTCAGTGAGGGTGACATGATTCCTTCGCATTATATCCAAGAAGATCTCAGGTTTGATTCAGATAGCAAGAGTTGTCAATGATAGATTAAATGTACGGCAGCAGGATTTGGATCCCTGCCCCACTTCTGGTACAGAAGACAGAAATGGCTGTCAGAAATATTTACGACTTTACCAGTCTCAATTTCTGGCTTCTTAAATCCCCAGATCTAAACCAAATGGACTACTATGTATATTGAGTTAGTTAAAAGCTCCATTTCCACATGAAATGTGATCCCATTAGCAAAAAGTAGCCATTAAGTACAGAATTTAGAAAATGTTAAATCTATACATAGGTGTGTTCCCACAGAGGATTTCCTGAGCATGGAAATCGCAAGCCGAGAAAAAAGATAAAGAAAAGATAATAAATAGTTAGCAAAGAAAGCATGAAAATGGAAAAAAGGAGAGTGAGCACGAAAGATACAAGTCCCCAAGACCTAGCTACAGCTGAGGTAACCTAACGGTGACCCCATGGCGTATGATAGACAGACAAATCTAACAACCTAACCTAATCCTGAAGCGTATCCTATGCCCCCAGAGGGGGATACGATGTATGGGGCGCGGTTGAGAAAGAGACCAGTCGCGGTGCCAGTAATACGAAAGTCCAGCCGATCGGCAGAATTGAGGCAGTTTTTAGGACCTTTTCTAGGGAAGCTGTAAAATCAGCTAAATCCCGGTTCCTAAGCAGGATCGAAGCTAATGGTAAGTAGTTTTTCGAATGAAATTCCTTGATACCGTAAAATATCTGTGCCAGTTAATTTTATTCAATAAACTTATTTCTGACGTTGCCGAACACTTTTTTCCTGACGGGAACAGTCTCGTGTGGAGTTTGGTTCAAATGTTCAATAATGTTAGCATCGTAAAACAGTTTTTAACACATACTCTATAACGTATCAAAATTTTAAAACTGTACCTGCCACACTGACTGCGCTATGGGCGAAGAAAGAAGAAAATAGTTGATGAAGTTACATACTATTCATCTGCAAACGATGCATTAATAAATATAAAATCTATTTAGATTGGTTCTAACCAAGAGCTGTGACTGTCGCCGTAACACACGGGCCCACGAATTCGGCTNCATCCTTCCCCAACACACGTGCACTGCAACAGTCACAGCACTTGATGAGTACCATTCTAAATTAATTGTATAATGTATAACATGCATCTTTCGCAGGTAATTCATATGGAATTCCATAAAAATGATATAGTGTTCATTCGTTTCCCGTGAAAAACGTATGACTTTGATGCGGTTTTTTCCTGGAGTTTTCAGCCTGAATTAACGAAACGTAGCTCCTTCGACAGAAAATATCGATACAAAAGAGATTATTCAGAGATTTTTAATTTCTGAAAATTTAAAAATTTATCGAAAAACACGAAAAACATGGCAAATTTGGAAAAAATAAGTGACACGCTTTTTACCACAAAATCGGCGAACAATGTTTGTTCCTCGCAATGAAACATCTAATGAGATCCCCTCCTCCACATCGTTTTTCTGCGGATAAAGGAAAATGAAACTTTTTGGAAATTAAAAACATCTGTTAAATTTCACTTCGTTCGAGAAATCGAATAAAGCACCAAGAGACAATTTTTTCTTTCAGTGAGTCACAAAAGTGTACTAAACTTGAAAGCGATCCATCCAGTACGAAAAAAGGCCCAAAAAACGGACGGTTACCGTAAGGAACTGTCAAATTTATCCCGAACCTATCGACATAGTGATGAAATCTGATCATGTTGTAACTGTGCACTCTCCAGTAATAACAAAGACCAGAAATTCAAAACACACCCTTCAATAATTCAATAAGGTTTTTCCATCGTATCAGGGTTACGGTTCATGGGGACTGAAGGGATTCTAATATTTTCTTTGGTTTATGATATTTGTTAGAAAATTCTACTATACACTAATACACAGTTGTTGCATGCTTAGTTTGTTCGTCTTTGGTAAGCTCTTAGGGTGCCCGCACACCAAAAGCGTTAAAGCGAGAGTGCAGGCAAGCGAGAGTGCATGAAAGACTGAAAGACCATCTTCAGCACGCTTGCAATCTCGCGCATGCACGCTTTTGGTGTGTGCACTTGAATGCATTACCGTGTTCTCAAGCCACTCTTGCATTCTCGCATGCCATCTTCTCGCTTTAACGCTTTTGGTGTGCGGGCACCCTTTAAGGATTTAGATGGGAATTCCCGGGTTCGTAATCCAGAACTAGATAACAGTAAGACTTTCAGATGAGACAGTCTGTATCAGTGATACTGAAAGTAACATTTCACGTCAACAATATCAATAGTGGACGTCTTGAGTTCATTTTATCTAATTTACAATTAAGGATAACCAAGACAATTATTTTTCAGGCCAATCATGTGATTAAACTTTCTCTAGCCGTCTTCATGGGGTCGATATAGACTTTCACAATACAATTTATGCCGCCGGATTATAACTAGAACACAAAATTTCATTTTCTTCTACCACACGAGTATAATTTGAGCGTTCTTAAGGAACTGTCAATGATCATAGGAACAAATTATTACGAAACATACAAACGTCGGTCAAGTTTATGAAGCTCGTTTATGCTATAAAATGCTTCTACCACTTTTTCGGGAATATTAATTATTAACTGTTTACTTTATTTAAACATTCTAAAAATCGAAAGGACTTTCCAACCATGAATTCTAATAAACAAGGGATAGTTAGTTTCTCCAGTGCACACTGCTCGTTAATACGCTTTTACAAATTTCGCCCAGTCTCGCCAATGCAACATGCCTGGCAATCATTGCAGTTAGGCTTATAAATTATGTCAGTTTTTCCTCATTAACTCTTCTATCCTTCACAAGACAAATTTATTTTTAAATTGTATTATTAAATTTAGCGTCATTTTTATGTTAAATGACCTCAATATCCGCTGAACTCTCTCTGAGGTGTCTTTGATGTATGGAGCACTGACATATTTCATTTCTAACGAGGAGTCGATAGCTCGATAGCAACTTAATTAGTGCCATTTCCAGGGCATGTTGATTTAGGCGGCGTTGCGGACGGAAGTATTTTTACAGAAATTATTTTACTGTAGTAAATCTACGATGTTGTTCAGTCCATCGTTTTCATCTTCACTGCAAAGCACAGATGCTCTCTGGTATAAACACTTGGGAAAACTATTTCTTTCAGACAAGGGGTGGTAGCTAAATAAGTCGGTGCATCTTCCGGTGTTAGTTGATTTTCGCTTGATAGAAAAGGGTAATCCACCGTCAGGCTGACGCCAAGAGCCTCACTGTTTCGAATAAAGAATCATCACCGCATTTGAAAGAAGCTCATGTCTTAGCTGACAGTCTAGCTATTAGTTTAGGAATACGAATCTGGGAAATTTCTCCTATATGAATCCTTCAGAACTTGACAGAGAGACTGTCGAGACAGGGTGAAATTCATAAAAGCGCATGCGGACAATGTGCGAAGGAGAAACTAACTCTCCCTTGCTTATTAACATTCATGTAGGGAAATATTTCTTTTGATTTTTAGAATCTTTTAGTAAAGTAAACAGTAAATCGTTAATATTCCAGAAAAGTTTTAGACACATTTCACATCATAGAAGAACCTGATAAAAAATTTACCGATATTTGGATATTTCTAAATAATTTCTTCCTCTAATCATTGGCCGCTCCTTCTTACACTTTTGCATTACAAGAAACCCAATTTTTGTATTCTAGGTATAAGCCGGTAGCATATGTTGTTTTGTGAGAGTATGCATCGTCCCCTGAAGACGGTTACAGCAAGTTTAACCGAAAGCTTGGGCGGAAAAAATTATTGTCGTGATTACCATTAATTATAAATTGGAAAAAAAGATATTCCATTATTCTGGTTACCGTTAATAAAAGGGGATCTTAAGAATTTAACATCATTTCACCCGCGATTTTTGGCGGGGCGCGTCTACTACACAGTAGAGACGAATCATTGGAGGCTCAAATGGAACTTGAACATACCTAGTGCACCAACGGATTGAAGTTGTCTGGCATAAAACTATATCTCTGATCATCTGGCTTACGATCGCGCACGTGAGCTCTCTGGTAATTGATTGAAGGGGGATAATAGCGGCCAGGATGTACGCTCAGGAATGAGAGGAAGCTACCTCAAACGTAAAGTCGCACATTGGCTGAATTAAATTTCTCGGTGAAATATAAAATTGATAATTCTTCAATAAATTATTTTCGTTATTGAAAATGAACTCGTTAAGATCAACAGCATCGTAAATATGAGATGCTACATACATGAATAGAGCTTTCGCGGTGTCTCGAACACTTAAAACGCTTCTAGTGTTATACCAGCTGGTCTAGAAAGTTCGTGACGATTTTTAATGTAAAGAAAAAGGTCAGTAAATATAAGGCATTATATTTTTAATAAACCAAACATAAACCAGTAGGTTGCACAACGCGTCTCCGTCTTCCCTTTAACTTGAAAATACAATCTTCCCAGAATTGCGGTGGTTTCATGGCGAAAAATTCGTCAAGGTATCTTATCATGTCATCTAAGCTATTGAAATTTTTACCATTAAGACTATTATGCAAAGATCTGAATAACTAGAAATCCGAAGGAGTGTGGATATGGAATGTGGGGTAACACATCTCAGCCAAGCTGCACCAATTTTTGTCTGATCTCCAAAGAAACGTGCGCAGGGCTTACATTATCCTGATGAAAACAACACCTTTCCTTTTAAGCAAATCGAGACGATTTCTTGAATTGCCGTTTCAACTCGTCCAGTTGCGGGTAGTATTCTTAAGAACTTATTTTCTAGTTACTTGGGAGAAGCTCATAGTACAGGATTCCTTTCCAATCCCACCAGACGCGAAGCAAAACTTCCTTAGGGTGAAGACCCGCTTTTGGGGTGGCTACGGGAGGCTCACGTCGCTAACTCCGGGATGGTTTTCTCTGAACATTTCGGTAAACAATCTATTTCTCATTTCCCGTCACAATTTGCTATAAAAAAAGCCCGTTTTTATTCTGCTAAAAGAGCAAATCACAAATTGAAATGCAATTCAAAAGGTTCTTCTCACTCAAGTCACGTGACACCCAAACATCGTAGCGATTTGCAAACCCAAGCATCACCAGGTGCTCATTAACGGCGGATTCTGATAGGTTGAGGCTGTCTGCCAATTCTCGGATTGTGCAGTGAGAGTTACTCTCAAGTAATGCCGATTTGGGCCCCATCCGTAGAGGTTGGTCTGCTTGATCGCGCTTCATCAATGAGGCCACTATCTCCAGCTCGGAGCCACTTTCGTAGTTCTTTTGGGTCAAGAATTATCCCTGTTAACTGTGCATGTTTCTTCGGTTATTTGTGAGGCATTTCTTCCCTTATGGAAATAGAAAAGCACCAAGTGCCGAAAATTAATTTTTCACCATCCATTTTAAAGGGTTACAGAACTAACACAGGTTATAGGATCTCAAATTTACTTCCACGAACAGAAAGCTTGGACTGTGCTCTAAAAGAAGGTGTAGTCAGATCCATATTTCCGGACTCAATCATATTCTAAAATAAGTCGAAAGATGGACTACTAAAAATCGACACGAACTTTCCCGACAACCCAATACCATTCGGGTAAACATTATTTGAAAAGCACCTCTGAAAAAACGAAAAGAATATAGAAGCACCTGCAGATGTTAGCGCACAGAAAATTTAACAGACCAATCCTTCAAAATGAAACTTATGACAAAAATTTAAACAACCACAAAGGCCCACCTGTTCCATCAAGATAAAGAAATTAATCAAACAAATAGCAAGCAATCTGCGCTCCACACGGCAGCATCATTCACTAAATAATTCTAAAATTAAAAAAAAATGGCCCACCGCGTTATGGAAAGTGTGGTAAAGAACAAAACTGCGACTGCATGGCAATGGTAACAGGGAACAGCACAGAAGCCGCTCCACTCGCGCGCCTCAAACCACGTAGCAATTGCGTGAATTATGCTAACACCAAGCAAGGACCTCCGACTCCAATGCGGTGCCTGGTGCGCTGCTGGAGTGAAGCTTTGGATTGAGGTGCTGGCCAAAAGAAAGTCATCCGAGCTCCAGGAAGACTCTACTAAACTCCACACAACTGGCCTTTCAACTCTACAAATCGTGACGCAATTGAATACGCAAGGGGACAGTCTCAGTCGAAAAGGCATTCAACTTTAACATACACAGTACAAATGATCGATGTGATAAAGAGTTAATGCGGTGTTGTGACTTTAATAATGTTAACTACATACAACACGTTCACGAGGTGTATGGATGCTATTGTCGACGCAACTTATATACGTATCTAGTACCTGTTCTTCAAATTGCACATGATATCAATCAAATAAATTTTTAGACTACGTTCACTTCAGTCAAATACAGCTATTTCAAATTGATCACTAAAATCATTAAATTCATCTCAAACACTCAGTGTTTATTATCTCTAGAAAATCAAAGAAACTCGCCATTTTTAAAAAAGAAATATTTGGAATGTATTGCTAGAATTTGTAAACAAAACTCCAGTTTAATACTGTAACTGTTAAGGCAGAACAATTCAATCTTTCAGCAGATCTCCTTCCTACAGCGGCCCCAAAACTTAGTACTGAGCACTACACACAGCTTCCTTTGACACAGTAACAAAACCAACTGCTTCATGCCAGATGCTCGGGCTGAAATGACGAGGGAGCGGTGACAGCAACTTTTTCCTTGTTACTTTAGCCACTGAACATACAGAGTAACATAACAGCGCACCTTCAGATGCTTCATGCACGGACCTCAAATATAACTGTCATACCCTTTCTCATACAGGTAAGCCACTGAACATAGAGTAACATAAAAATGCACCTTTAGATGCTTCAAGCAAGGACCTCCACCCTAATTGTCGTATCCTTCCTCATAAGTAAGCTATTCTAAAGAATATCCATATGGGGCTACACTGACAATACCTAGAGATGGGCTGCAGTAAAGACCTGATGCAGTGTCTTATTGCAGACCATGCAATTTACAATATAAGGAAACCATTGTAAAACTAGAACATTAAAAAAGGCAAGCAACTTGGCAATGATCTGTAGCAAGTAACAACAGTCAACCAGACAAGTGTCTTAACAATCAAGGAGAGGAAATAGACAATCAAACCCTAGCAAATGACCAAACATCCAAGATGAACATAAATAAAAATTTGCAGAAAGTAATCCAAGCAATCACATCATCATACATTTGATATCCATTCTGATGCAACTATACCAGGTGAACTTACTAAAGATTTAGTTGAGGGGCTTTTAATTTAAAACATGGGTGTGTGTCAGCTGACACATCTCATGACAGCCAGCAACAAGAACTAGAGTCAGTATGAAACTGGACAAAAGTGAAACAGGACAATGCAATGGAATGGAATCCAATGTCATGGAAATAATTGCTTTGCAGTATGCAAGCATCAAATAAGAAAGACAGAAGATGAGACCCTTTATTATAACATCAGGATAGAGAATGGTGATAAAATTCAAATTTCAAGTCAACAAAAACATCATTATCAGTGGTTATTTAACCCTCATATATTATTTTATTATAAGTAAAATATTCAATAAGTGAGCCCGTAAATCCTCCAAATTACCATCAACTGATAATTGAAGGCTCTCTAGTCCTCATTGAGCAACCAACCTTTCTTCCCCTCATTCCCCATATACAAAATATGATGCCCCGTGACTCCAGTTCAATTACTGAAATAACGCACTGATCACAATTTCCTTAGAAGAGTACTTTCTTAGATTAATACCAAATGTATTATAAGAAGTGCACAATGCACAAGAAGAGAACTTGTAAAATTATAGATGGAACTTATTTTGGGAGCCCAGATACTGAACTTGACAATCAACAATATTTGTTTTATTTCAGCAGCATAAGTTGATTCCAGAGTATAGAATACTAAGCAAACATGAGCAAATTTAAATAATGACAATCATGATACTTAAGTACTTGAAGTCTTGAGCAAGCAGAAAAAGCAAAAAAATTCAATATTTTGCCACTAAAGGCAGTACCTATATACACGAATAAATGTGCATAGAATGAAACAAAGGAAGAAGACAAGATTAGATCCGAGTATTTATTTAAAGCTTCAGACCCAGAAGAAATGTTTCAAAGAGCAAAAAGAAGGCACCATTTAGCATTGACTTCAAAAAACATAGAATATACATACAGACATGTTTGCATACAGGATTCTCTGCAGATAGAGGGAGAAGACAAGTTTCCATCCCAGGGGAACTCTTAAGTTCCTATGATTGATGGAACTAGAATACCCATGCTCTTTGGCAGGGGGTTAGATGAAATTATAATCCACATTTCATCATGACAGGAACTGGCACAATATGCCCTTTGTTGTCAAAGTGCTAGTAACCTTGGTAACACTACCACTACTATTACACTACTACACATCTATGATAGGAAGCTTGTGGAAAAGATGGGTCATTCACCATTACCAATTTGGAAGCTTGTGAATGTTTCTGGTACTGAAACTTCTTTTCCTCCTTTGTCTCAGGGTAAATGCTAGAAGTATATTTTGTTGCAAAGCACTTTTCCTTCATGTTTTCCAATTTTTTTAATCAAATCAAACCAGTGGTGCCACTTCAATAGCACTAAAGTTGAGTATGAACAAGCTCAAAGAGAAAAAAGTTTACATTCAAAGATATTATGAAAATGCAAAGAGCACCATCTGAAATTCATGGATAATTAACATTTTATTTTCAAACAAGAACTAAATCAAGCTAACAAAACTTTCATTTTTTGAGAGGAACATTTTGAAAAAAGCTCAAAATTGGCAGAGTGATTCAAAATGATGCACACCAGAGCAGCAGTACTTTGTAGATACAACAAACATAATTCTCAACTACATACACCTACTACTCCTTGCAAATCAAAAAATTGGTATTTTCTGCTAGAAGCCTCATTTGAATAGCAAGAATACTTCTCAAATTTTATGAACAATAAAATTTATGAAACTACTTTGAAAATACAATGCTACTCTTAAAGTTGAAACTAATCTCATGTAAGAAGTAATTACTGCATAAAAAAAATACTATTATTAATTCCAGCATGTTCAACCATTGGGTTTTCAATGCCTTAAAACTACTGATGCTTGAGGGATGTGAGGTTTAAGCTTTATTTATGCGGTATAGCCCTTGAGGCCGGTGCATTATGTCTAACCCCAATAATAATAATAATAATTAAGCTTTATTTTCCAAGGGAAGCATCCCTGGTTACCTGAAAAATAATGCTTGAGCCAGGAGTCAAACCCTAACGTCCCAGCTGCAAGGCTATCACACACACCAGCAAACCATGGAGCACATTGATGATGTCCCGTAACACTATGCCATCTCAGATGTGCAAGCTGCGTCACAGTTATGAACGCCTGGCAATTTGGCCAACATCTGCTAAATATTGTTCAATTTTTATTTTAAAATTGAAAGTTATCAATTTCATAATTATTTTCTAAACTTTTTCTTCCTGCTTAGACAGAATTCTTATTTCCACAAATTTACAGGCTTATTTTTTGCAAATTTTTCAAGAAGAAAGTGCTATATTGTACATAAATAAAACCATTTCCCACTACATTTAACCATAGTGCAGAGGAAGAAAGAAGATTTAGATGTCTTAAGTAACAAAACAGCATAATCTAAGACTCAGTAATTTTTTTCTCCTAAAATTTTTTTCAAAAGAATTAGCTCATAAATTTACTAAAAGAGCTACCAACAATTAACTTAAGACCTGAAAGTTTTCAATCTTAAACTTATTTCCTCCTTTGTATTTATCAGGACAGAAATTTAAGCCCATTGCAATAAGACAAGCAAGCTCTATGTAAATATTGCCACCAATTGTTAAAATTACATTCTGATTAGGTCAGGTTCATGCTTCAGTTGGCATCATTTTCCATTCATAGCACAAACCTCTGCTTATATGTTGGTATCATTTAAAAGGAGTTGTAGAAACTAATATTGGTAAATTTTTGAAACATAGAAAAAAGTATATTGAAAGACATTTGACCAGTTTACACATTAAGACTATGCAATCATAGATATGTCAAATTTTGACAATAATAAAAATTTTAATACAAAACTGTCAAAGTTCTCCAGCAAATTCTCCAGCTATGGGTTTGTATAAATGAGAATTTAAGATATCCAAATACCCCTATTGTACAGAGAAGGAAAAATAGTATTTTTTCCTTATGTGCCTCCAAATGATTTTCTAAAAATCTTCTACCTTACCATTGTGTTATTATCTATACTACTATAACTTTTTGTAGTCTAGAATACTGAAGTGAGAAGAAAATTACTCACACCAAAAGGTTTGGCCAGAGCAATTTATCTTAGTCACCTGCTATTTTTCCAATAAACCAATGATAAGATCCTTTGGGTATATTTACAACAAAATGTTCCAAAACAATAAGAATAGAAAAATTAAAGCAAAACCTTCTCTCATCATCAAATCCAATTAGACACCACATACAACAGCCAAATTCAGGAATTCCGATTACAGATATTTGAACAGCTGGAAGACCAAAACTCACTGTTACGCCATATCTCAATGCGATGCCCTGTAATGTATCTTGTTTCGACACTTTATGTCTAATGACGTGCTCTGGCTTCTTCATGTTGACCGACGTGCTGCCGTAACGTCTATGAGACTTCTGTCTCGCCGACCCTAGCAATCCTTTCTCTTCATTGTAGGCTGCGGCCATATTTGTTATGATCATACGACCTTCCCTCGCCCACCGCTACATGTGCGACGCACGAATGCTAAGGCTGTACTGACAAATAATTCACTATCGGAACCTAATTGTTACTCACGTGATGTCTGGTTTTGAATTCAATATAACGTGATATTCAATGAATTTTTTAGAATAGCTGCCCTCAATTTTCCTCATTTGTTGTTGAATATTTTTACGCATGCGTACCGCTACAAGTAAAATACATCCATTCCGCGATGTGTGTTACTATGAATCAATGCTTGTAGAATTCATAACTAATGTTGCTATTTCAGAAGAGCTGCACAGAAAATCTACATTCGGTTTATGAAACTATTTTAATTTATCTACCTGTTCAGTAGCCAAATGGTAACTTTGTATTCAGACAACTATCATACTGTATTGATGCAAATGTAAGCTACAATTTATTTGGTGCAATTTGGAATATACTTTTTTGTAAACAGAATAAAAAGTTGTTTACAACAGAGCCCGGCAATGATAAAATGGCTTTTTAGGTGCATCAGAGGAAGGCCGTCTCTTTATTATATTGGGAAAAAACTTAAAATATTTTGATCAAAAGATTCAAGATCTTTTTTCTGCGAAATTGCATGAGACGAAGTTTTTACTTAAAATCGCTAAAGAATTTTGCTTTACAGACACACATTGATTTGGCCAGCGTTTGGGAGGATACTCCTAAGTAAGTTCTGTTTAATGGATCTGTAGGCCTCTTGAGAGCATTGGTTTTCAGAAAATGCACTCATATGTAAACTATGGGTTACCATAGGAATTTTGCCAATGCCTCCTATATCTACAGGCCTGCTTCTAGGATTCGTGACGTCACGATAGTGGTCGTAGATTTCACGCCTTTAGTGAAGAATTGAACGGGCGAAATTCATTTCGCTGCAATATATTATTGATTTCCCGTGGAATTCCTCATAGATGTAAGTAGACTATTGAAATTTTGATGAATAATTCAAATATCATTTGGCAAGTGATCAATGTAAAAAAAATACGAAATCGAATGTTTTTTAGGACTAAAAACGGAGGTATGGTCAAGCTTGTTTGGACCGATTGTCGGCCCGCGCCATTTAGACTCGTAAACTGCAATTGTGCATCCAAGTAAATGGTAGGTTTGTAGCTCTATTCTGAAAGTTGGAGCATAGTAAATAGTGTTATTAGAATTTATATGAATTTAATAAATGCTTAAATATGTTTTATGTGGGCTCCATGGTGTAGTAGTGAGCGTGATGGCCTCACAGCTGTAAGGATAAAAATTTGAGCCTCGGCTCAGGTGGGGCGTTTCACGTGACCACGGAGTACTTCCCTTGGAAAAGAAAGTTTAAACCACACATTACTCACGTTCCTTACCATACCAGTAGTTGTAAGGCATTTAAAACCCAGCGGTAAAACGTGTTGGAATAAATAAAGGTTCTTTACTCATTTCTAACTAAAGAAATCACATATATTAAAATTTTAAGTTATGCATCATCACTGAATAGTTTGTTCACTGAGAATCTTACGAAATATATTTTTGTACAATCACTAGCATTTCTCTTGTAGAGAATAACACATTATTGCAACAAATTTTAAAAACAAAGCAGATAGAAAATAACAATAAAAATGTCCTACTCATACTAGTTTATTAGATAATTGTTGCAAAATATACAATTTAATCCCATGGCAAGACATAATAACACAAGTTTTGAAAAATAATTCATGAGTTAACCTGATAAAGCAGTTCCTTATTGGTCTTATAAATACGCTCTTAAATAAGACTAATAAGGCCTTATTTAAGGTCTTATACGCGCTTAAATTAGGGATTCAGGATACTGCTCTTCCTAGCGCGGTGCCACACTAATACACCACAGCAGTGCCCTGTTTTAAAACTGAGATAAATTAGCTTATTACCTATAAAACATTCTAAAATTTGTACACAATTGTTATAAATATGTTCATGCATAACATATATAGCACATAGTCATAGACACTCAATATCACAGAAGTTTCATTCGAAAAATCAGAGACCAACGTATTTACTTCCATTGGATTCTTTTAAGAATGGTGCTGCTGCTACGACCGCTAATGTGACGTCTTTGCGACCTTGCTAAGTCTAAGGGCAGGCCTGTAGATATAGGAGGTATTGATTTCGCAGCAAGGCTATTGCAAATTAAAAAGGAAAAATATCGTAGATGGGTGGGTGTGATCCTAAGCACATAGGCGTGACAAGATCAATATCCATCTGTTGGATGCAAGTTTTCTGACATCCATTTCTTTTCGTTTTCTTTCTCTTCCTAACTATTTATTGTCCATGTTTTCTCTTTTTCTTTTGTTTTATTTGGTAAGTCGTCATTCTGTTCATTTAAATTTATTACCTATGCCTTTATTAGTTCTGGTAGCCATTCCAATGATTATAATCTTAAGGATAGTGTGGGCTCCATGGCGTACTACTAGCGTGATGAGTGGACCCTGGTTCAAATCTCGGCTCAGTCGAGGCATTTCCACGTAAGCAGGGAGTACTTCCCTTGGAAATGGAAGTTTAAATCACACATTCCTCACATCCCTCACCGCGTCAGTAGTTGTAAGGCATTGGAAACTCAACGGTACAACGTGTTGGAGTTAATAAAGTTGTTTTTAGTGCAGGTATGGCTTACTTTTTTCCAATACTCTTCCAGATTCAATCAAGATTTCAGAATATCTGAAATATCTTGATTCCTTCTCCTTTTTTAGAGTTAGGTCTTATCAGAGATAAGACTTAAACTATATTAACTCAACTTTAGTTAATCTGGCCTAACCTTATTTAACATAACTGACTTTTGTTAGTTTCAGTTTCCGAATGTCAAAATGCCAACAAAAATGTCAAGTGTTGCTAGAATTTCTGTACTGGAAGTCTATGCTCCAACATTAACTGAATAGAGTATTTCATATCTGATACTGACACTTTTCGGTTGCAAAATTTTGGCCAACTTAAAACTATATAATTGATCCTTTTTAATCCGTCATAATATACAATATTTTGAATTATACCATAATGCACGTATTATCAGGCTTCCCTTTGTATATCTTAGCGTTATTTGGAAATTATGAATCGTAGTGTTCGTTATCTTTAGACAGGAAGCTTCAATTATCCCTAACTTGAAACAAATATGATGTTGCAATTACAACGCTTTCAGCAACAGTATAAAAATGCGTTTTCGTTAGAACTAACCGATCAAATTTGATTTATTTTAAAATATTTTTTGCAGCCCAATTTTCATTAATGTGTTCAAGGCAATTCATGAATCAAATGTTGCGTGTACAGAGGCTGTGGATGCACTTCAGCATTCTTTGGCTATTTGAGTCGTGAAATAAAAATGCACTCGTCGAATTATTTCATAAAATTAAAACTACAAATTTTAAGGGTGCAACAAAATACCTTATCGCATACCGATACCATACACCACACCTGTCCCGAGGAGAAATCCACAGCAAAGTAGCAGATCTCTCAAATTCTGCATAACGCGAAATGGCCCTGGTATCACTGCTGATGTGTGGATAAGGTTAGGCGATTACAAAAAGGACCAGGCATCATGCAGTGCCATATGTTCGATAGAATTGCACTGACCTTGATTTCCGTATCTCTGACTGAGATAGAAAACCGTGCAGTTTGAGAAATTTTCCATCTTCTCTCTCTACACAATGAACGGGAGGCTCGTTTGTTTTGTAANAAAAAAAAAGGTAAATAACGAATAGAGATTGACCTGGACAAAATTAATAATCCCCAACAACATTTGGTCGAAAGACTCACCTGATTAGCTGTAAATTTCAAATGCTAGTGAAACTTGGAAGTAACTAAATGTGTTCGTTACATCAACACTTACTTCCAGCAGTTTATAATTCATAACTTCAGGGCTAATAATTTGCGTAATAAGTCCATTAGAAGTAGCATCAGGTAATCATATATGGTGCTCATTTTGTACATTTATCTTTAATTAGGTTTGGACATATTTTTCTATATATGCCTGCATTATCTGTGTATAGAGGACTCTACGAAGCGACGAAGCTCGAGCAGGCTTAATTAACGTGTCTGGAATCGAACAGTTAGCGAATTTACTTCACTTTACACTTATGATCTCCTCTTAAAATACTGGTTATATCTCGATTTAGCGGCACTTGTTATAGTAGTGTCATCTTTACGCTTACATGTCAATATCGGTAAATACTTCATAATAACTCATGAATGTGAAACAGGTAAACCTTCGATGCTCTGTATTTAGTTTGGTTTCTGTACCCCCTCAATCTCAAAAGTTTGTAACCACGCTCTCTAATTCTCCCTGGGTTATTTCTTCCTGTTAAGTGTACGAGAAATTGTAACTTTGCTGAAGTGGCTTAATCGGAACAATAAACTACAACAACAATAAATAATTACTTTATTTTGACTGTTGCGATCACTTCAAGTCGATAACGGATCAGCCACTCCGATGACTTTTATTGTTGAAGGATAGCATTAGGATATGGAATAGATATTTGAACTCCTCAGCCGCATACCCCAAACTCATCACGTGACTAAGATTTCCTGATCTATTTATCCCTCTCGGCAAAGTAGTACATGATATGGTCATTTTAAAGTATGACCACGGCATTGTGTACAGCTTACTCTACCTAAATTTCTCGCACACTTATTTTCCATATCTATCACTCCGAAAACCGTTTTCAGTGTAATTCACCCAAAGATGTTTGCGTGGTGGTTATACAAAAACATTCTACAAAATTTCGAAACGTTGTATCAAAGAAGGTATTTCATGTTCTTGTGTGCACCTTTCCCTTTAAACTCTAGCTATATGAGTGTGAGGTTCTGGCGACAATGTTCACTAATGTAGTGCAAGGGCTAGTAGATGTAGAACTGTAAAGGTTTTGATGTACTATACCTCTATTGGAACAAGTGATACCTCGTTGTGTCTAATGCCAGCGAAGTATAAGCTTTCAACTTTCATGTGCACCATCATTTTTTGTTTCAGTTTTTTCACCTTAGTTTGTTTCAGGAACATCGGTGTTTAAGCTTTGACAATGTTTCGAAATACTTAACAAGGTTCAAGAGATGATAAATCAAGTTTATTTTAAAGTACTATAACTCTACGTCAAGAATTCAGTATTTCTTTGTATGCTTAATCACATGTTCAATTATACATTCCCGTTTTATGGTCTGACTTTCAAATGTTTTATTTTTATTTTACCACGTATGCCGCCGTACTCCACTCATTTGTATAATAATCTAAGTTTTGATCAGTATCATCACATCGCAGTGAATGATCAGCTACTAAATAAGAAGTTAAGGTGTGCAGCATCTAATATATTTTTGTTCTATAATATAGCACTTTATTCTTACAAATGAAAAAAACGGTATATGTATTAACGTGAGTCACTTACGTCGAAATAAATAATCTCTCTTTTTAATGGCACAAGGCTGCTCACTGCCATTGCTGAACTCACACGATCCCTTTAATGCTTGTTTTTGCCGGCACCAGAAGAAACAAATCCGTTGAAGTTTCACGGTAGCACAACTCAAATTCAAGTTATTGATGCTTAGTTCTGTATAATTCTTAACTAGTTCAACTTTTAATCACATACTATAACTTGTCTTACAACTATAATTTTCAACTCTTTTTAAGTATGTACAGAGAATCGGATGATGTTTTTAGCTAAAATTTAACTCAGTGTGCTAATCACTACTACATGCTGAACGATAGGCCAGTTTATTACGTGAAATCCACACTTAATTTTAAGTTTGTAAATCTTAATTATTGAAAAACAAACTTAAAACAAGTTTTGTGACTCATTTCAAAATTAGATATTTTTGTTATATTTTCTGACTCACCAACACAACACAGGCTGGGTCTCACTCACCCGAGCCTCGTGGGGCAGCCCAGGTCCCCTGCCGTACTAGCCACAAAAATCAGAGCTTCAATATTACAACAGTGATCGAAGGCTGGAATTGTGAGCCCATGGGCATAATGTAAAGAAATTAAAAAGCAAATCCGTTACGAAAATCAGACAACATTGTGAAAAAGTAAATTAAATGCAGGCGTCGTATTTTACTAGAGTTTAATGCTATGCTAACACATATGGTGATTTGTAGGGTTACAGGTAATTAATTCAATCCTCATTGAAAAAAGTAAATGAAACCTCATACATCTTACATGCAGTATTTTATTTATATAAAATATGCAATACGTGTGTTGCTAGTTTTTAAATGAGGAAAACCCTAAAAATAATTACCAATTTGACTAATGATATAATGAAAACTGGGTATTGCCAAATAAAGAATTAGTTGTTTTATGGAGCTTAGATAATCACGCACGAAAGGACGAAGTATAAGATTTCCAATATTTGTAGAAAATATGGTACTTTCCCAACGAAACTGAAAACCTGCAATTGTAAGTTATAATAAAAAACATTGCAGAAGTTGATTTTCTCTCTTTCTTCTTCTCTATTAGCGAAAAAACACTCATTATAACGAAGAAATGCTCGTACTAACGAAACTTTATTAAGGTGGGGCATAATTGTTCATATTTTGAATTTTTTTTTTGAAACACAAGCCTTGACTGAACACAAGCTTAACTTGCACGAATAATAAGTTTTATGGTACTTCAGACTGAGAAGGTGGATGAGGTGGATGTAGACATACTCACGAGCGATAATAGCAAAATTGTTGCATAAATTTCGAAATAAGAGTAATATCCCTCCATTTTACTCATTCGTTGATATTATAATCAACAGTGGTTAAGTATTATGGTTTTTAAATTCCTTACAATATATTTTACGAGTATCAAGAAGACAAAAGATGGGAACAAAGCAACAATTGAGAACCGCACATATAATCACAAAAATGAAACAGTTGGCTAATTTTATTACCTTTCGCGTACAATCCACAATTACACAATTTTGATGTGAAGCTTGGTGCGTGATCACACGAAAATTTTGATACCTCGTACAACGAAGCTCAGCGCTATTCTCCTAAATTAGAGGAGTAAAGTTCACAACTTGACCCTTGAACAGTGAAGGACTTCGCCATACCCAAGCAGTTTGGCTCCCGTCGCATCTTTTGTGCGAGAATAAAGATAGGGCCCTTCACACGATCATCAATGTCGGAAGACACTCAAATCCATCAAATGCTAACTTTGCTCTCTATTTTAGAGTCAGGTTGAAATAAAGAGCTCCAGAATCATGAGCAAAGTTAGCATTTTATGTCTGTTTTTGGGTGTCTGTCGATACTGTCTTCCGACATGACTGATCGTGTGAAGGGCTCATTATTCTCACACAAAAGATGCGTCAGGAGCCGACTAGCCTGGGTAGGGCGAAGTTTGTAAAGAACAACGTCTGGAAGTTTGTGTCAACATGAGGCGAACAGTGAAGAGCACATTTTTAATATTTAACTAGATAGAAATATTTTTTCACGTGGCGAGAAAAATGTAGACAGCGGGTAAGGTGCTCACATGGTCTAGGGAGGTAATGATATCAATTATGCATGACTGAGAAAATATGAGATTAGAGAGTCTAATTTCATTATTTATCGCTCTTTGTAAGCAAAGGTTAACTTACGCTTGCTCATGTATTTACGTATATCAGTGTTATTCTATCAAAAAACAGAGAAGAAATATGGTTTTAAATTTTTATATGCGAAATAGAAGAAGAAAGCATACATGAGTCTTTTCATTATCTTAATTATTTTTCTGTTCCTGATAATATTTCTCTTAACTTATTTCTTCAATAAAGGTATTCTCTAAATGTCGATGCATTCCCCGCAAAAAATTTTTATTCAATGTGTTTTTTTGTTCAGTCATTTCGAACAACAAACATCAAGAAAAAAAAACATCGGGTATCCGAGAAAATACATTACATTATTTTTTCAGGGAAACTTTTAGATTTTCCTGAACCTAGTCCCTTAACTCCTAAAATGTTCTTCAGTGGCTGCAAAAAAAGCTTCGACTAGAATAAAATCACGTCAAAAGAAAGGGGCACAGAAGTTCACTCAAAACTTTCACGACAAAACGCGAGCGTCGCCTGGGGAAGATGTTGTTCACGTGCTCTCACGTCAAGCAAAACATGTTCCATGCTCCTTCGGTTTCGTAAGTTGCCTTTCTTCCACGTGCATTGGGAGAGAGAGAGAGGAGTGGGAGAGAAAGAGGGTTGAGACCAACGGAGGGTTGAGACCACGGAATAGCTTTTGTGATGAACTTTCGTCGGGTAAGTTTGAATTTCTGTTGAGATTTATTAGATCTGGAGGCTTCATCAGGCTTCGTTCTGGTCACACGAGGGGCAGTTTGGTGAGCTGAACTGCAGAGCGATGATCACGTACGATAAGATGAAGGCCATCATCTGCAGATTAAAATAAGAGCTCAATGTACAATAATTCCTGAATAAAAAACATTTCGACATCAAGCGCACACAGGGTCTTGATAAATGTTATATTTTCAATGTCTGTAGAATTTAATTGAGATTTTTCGAGAACAGGCTTTGTCGCATCAACAACATCAAACATTCTGTGACTCCTATGGTACTTGCAGTCTAAACACACAGTGGGGCCCAATATTATTCATACTTTTGTATTATTCTTGAATCTATATGAATAAATTTTTATCAGGCTACTTTTTTAACAATATTTATGGAAAAAATTTCGAAGGTGCTTTGGAATAAATCGCAAAAGGAAATTTTTTGAAAAAAATTATGTAAAGAACTATTAAACAACAATTGTAAATGAACCATGTTTATATTCAATTGTACCTCTCTTAATAACCTGTCTCAAAGCTTTTCTTATTAATTACTACCTCTAGACGTCTCCTGTAGTTCACTACGAGGTTTTTGCTGACATCAACAGAAATTTTGAAGCAATCATTTTTTTACAATTTTCTTCAATTCATCAAGATTCTTAGGCTTCTTGACCTCGACTTTTTTTGACAACTCCCACACATTTTAGATAAGACTGAGATCTGGGCTTTGGCTTGGCCACTGCAAAACAGTAACTTTATTGTCTTCCGACCATTTCATAGCAAATTTCATTGAATGCTTGGGGCCATTATCGTGCAAAAAGACCATATCGGGTCCCATATCGATAGCTTCTGAAGACTATTTCAAATTTTCCCTAATAATTTTGACACATTGGTCATGTTCTATTATTACTTCGACATCTACACTACTTCAAATTCCATTGGCCGAGAAACATCCCCAAAACATGCGATTGTGACCATCATGTTTCATAGCTGGAACAGTGTTTCCGGGTTCAAACGCTTCACATCTTCTCAAAACAAAAGAAAAGTCCCTGTGTGTTCAACACCGTTGAAATTTTTGATGCAAGCAATGCTGAGAAAAGTAGCCTACTGAAAGATTCATTGAAATAAATTCAAAAATAGTAAAAGTATGAATAATTTTGAGCTTAACTGTAGCCATTTCAACGGGAAAATAAACTTATGTAGTATAGCACTTTAATGAATTTTCAAGCATAAATCCGCCTTTACAAATGTAGTAATGGCTTGCTGCGGCCCACTATTGCTCCTGGAAACGAAAAGATGCATATTTATGACCAAAGTGCTCGTACATACAGAGTATATACAGTTGTATATCCACTTGTAATGGCTGTTGAAAACCTAATATGAAACTTTTTTCATAAAATGCTATTAACTGCTAACTTGGAGTGCATCGCCCAGTCGGTTTCAAATCTGTGACGTTTTGAATTCTTAGTTACTTTTTTTAGTCAATTTATTTCATTCGGTGCTTCAGTATCTCATTTTATGTGCCTTGCATGTGATAAAGAACTGCTGTTTACTGTGGTGAAGTATTTAGAGTATAATCGGTATGAGGAAGATTTATTACTACTACTACGTACAGTACTTATTTGCATCAGAATTGGCTGACTAAGTGCTTACATTGTTCCGGTGCATCACTTGGCCTGTACAGTATGCCCCCTTGGGTTCACAGGCGCCACGATAGCTAACCAGTTTACATCTACATACATCCAGGCACTTGGTAGGGCTCAAATATACATTACTGTCCTCTATTTCTTGATAATTGTTATTGCATCAAAAATAGCATCTCCTTTTCCTATCCACCCCAACAAGGTCCGCCATCCCCACCACTCACGTTCGTAAGAGAGCTCCTTCCGATGCCTGAAAATTGAGCCAAGGAGAAGTGGTAAGGCTGAGCGACTTCGGAAAGCACGCGCATGCCCTGAATGACAGCCGTATGGGTGGAAAATAATTGAAATAAATGAACAAGTGACATAAATTTAAACTGGAACCCTACTCCGAGTACCCCATGCAGGCGTTTCACGTCGTTGAGACAAAGAAACTTCTTTCAAGTAGCTCAAATTTTACTAATAATTATTAAAAAAGCTTGTGCGAAATTTTGAGATCATTGAACTAATAAATATTAGAGATACTACAGCACCACTTCTACAATCTGTCAGCTGTCCTTGAGGAAGTGTAATAGCAAGCATTTATGCGATGACAGTCTATTTAGCCCGACAAATACCATATAAATATATAGTTGATTCATATGAAGATGATAGCCATCAAGAAGGGCAGGCTTTCTGCGTTTTTGCAAAAAATGTGCCTTCAGGGATAGGGATGAAATTTACTAACAGATGAACTTATTAATACATACTTACTTATATAAAATGTTCTGACGTTCATGTGAACAAAACTTCTCACCAGGACGAGAAATTAGTCACCTTTTGTTTTTTGAGCTGCAGTTATTTACTACGTTCGTCAATCGGTTTTCGAAAGTGCAACCGAAGTTAAGGTTGTATGCAAGTACCGAACAGGCATCAGTATTCATTCAGAGCTGGCAAGGAGTCGAGTTGCATTTTAGTTCCTCCACAACGAGGGAACGAAAGCAAGACGTCTCGGAATAGCAGAAAGGGCTATGGCGGTTGGTCGGACCAAGGAAAACCTAGTGAAAGAAGTAGCGGAATGCTCTGGTGTTTCATACCACACTGTTACACGGGTCTACCAACAATGGAAACAATCCGGTACGTACGGCAGTTCAAGGCAAAATTGAGGACGGAAGAAAATTATAACCGATAGGGATCCCCGCCGTGTGTCCCAAATTGTTGGTCGGAACCATTTGCATCATTTCACTACTGCGAAACGTGAGTGATGTCCCTTCTCCTGCTGTTTCTGAACGAGCTCTTCGTAAAGAACTCCATGCAATGGATGCATCGAGAACAGGGGCTAATAACAGGCCGATGTTAACTCAAGCCCACAAGACCACTCGTTTAAACTGGGCCAAATTACGCGAACATTGGACTGCAGAGGAGCGGAGAAGTGTCATGTGGTCAGATGAATCACGATTCTGTCTGCACAGCACCGTCGTGTTTATAGAAGGCCCCGTAAAGCCTTCAACGGAGCCCATGTGCAAGGGACGATACAAGAAAGAGGATCTGTAGTATACCGGGGATGCTTCAATACCGCGGAAGTGGATCTCTTTAGCAGAGGTATCCGTCAAACTGATCCTGCATGGCTACATCGAACTGCTACTCGTACATAATTAAGTTTTGCCATTTGCCTAATATATGAATGAAGAAAGGCATGTTGCTTTACCTATCTTTCAGAAAGATAAATGCCAGTGCATCGGGTTAGAACGATGATTAACTGGGTTGACAATCATTCAGGATATGTCAAGCATTTATGTAGATTGGCCAGCTAAGTCCCCAGACATAAACCCAATAGAAAATGTGTGGGACCTCCTAGATCTACAAGTTACACGTCGAAAAGATCGTATACATTAAGATACTTGTAGACTCAATGCCGGGCAGAATTACCGCCATTATCCGTGCTCGTGGAAGCCCTGCACTTCACTGGTAGTAAGGGACTAATTTTTTGTCGAGGTAGCTTACTTCGTCATTCTATATTCAGTTAGTGCTTGAGACAAATTTAAAATTAGTTATTTATTATGCTATTTTGCTGTTTTACATGGTTTGAAATTTCACTAAAAATTTAGCAGCAGAGAATTTATTAAGAAAATTCATCATATATATTTAGAAAAACTTACAAACATAGAATATCAATTAGGTTCCGAGGTCCCTTCTTACCCTTCATGACCACTTCCATCAAACATCTCAAGGCAATGATTTCGACTACGCATTCAGCACCTCATAACACGAAAAATCAATAAATAAAATATACGTAAGAGACTTAATTGAGAAAATATAGGCAAATAGGTAACAATGAGCAGGTATCAACAGATGAAGGTAGTACCTACCAAACTAACAGGAACAATAGAAAATATAGTACCAGCCAAACTAAAGGAATAGTAGAAAAAAGAAGTATTTACAAAACTAACGGAATCATAGAAAAAATAGTATTGCCAAACTAACCGAATAATAGAAAAAATAGTACCAGTCAAACTGACGGAATAATGGAAAAAACAGTACCATCAGGGAAGAATGGTGAGTTCTTGCCAGGTGACGACGTACTTTAGAAGCGAGTTTCTCTTTCTGTAGAGAAAAAATATCATGTTTGACTATGATAAATACATAAACGTACGATGGGCACAAAGTATTGAGTTCATAAAACTTAAAATTGTTTTAGGATTTGAGCACTGCGGCTGACTTGAGAACAAACATGTAATACGGGTACTTCAAGGTTAATTTTTCCCCTCAAAGAATACATCGATAAAGAAGAAAGTCTACGTAAGTGTTACATACATAATGGACTAAGGTTGAAACAAAAAACTTTTAGGTCTGTCTATGATTTGTAAGCCAGGATTTTGTGCCGCCGCTTACTAATATTCACGTGTCAAACTAACTGGATTAGATTTTTTTTGTTATCTTACATCAATCTAAATAATTTTGCATGTTCGTCACTCGAAATACGCAAGGTTCCAAGAAGTGTCAATCAAAGTTTCACTCACTCGTAACCGCTAAAGAATGCGTCAGACTAAAATATGCAGTTTCCTAACAGTGATTGTTGGGAATCAATTTCACGACATGAAATTCGACTCGAAATGACTTTTGCCTTCATCCTGAACGTGGCGCTAATTCGATGCTAAACTTAGCACTAAAAGAGTGACAGAACGTGAAACTGAACGTAAAATTATCTCTAAATTCGTGAAAATTTGAAGCAAAGTTTGATAATGAAAAGCACGCTAAATTATAAATGCTTTCATTGACATCGACCTTACGCTAAGCTGAATAAATTGGACGGGACGCGATCCCCAACTCGATTCTAACAGAAGTTACTGTTGGAGCCAACTTCGAAGTTAAACTTTTCTCTAAAATTCAAACTTCCACTAATGAGAAATTAGTGCACTGGATACTGGATTCGAAAAGCCTCTGACTAGGTCAGTATATAACTGTAGAATAAAAAGCATCCCAATGGTGTTGCATACGAGGTCTCTCCACCATCAGCGTCAGAGCGCAAGACGCACATCTCCCTCGATTTGGATCTCGCGTTCAAATTGTTGAGCAGGCTCTAAAACATTAAACTTAAGGCCCTTATTTGATTATTTGTTCTGATTTCCTTCGCGTATTTTATTGTATTTATCGATTTATTTATGCTATGCCGTGATCATTAATATTATATCATTGGATGTTGTTTGTAAATTCTGGTAAATATAAAATTCATATTTATATAAAGTTTCAGTTATTATATTCATTAACGGTTTCTTGCAAATGTAAATTTTAGTAGTACAATTTATACCTCTGAATCTGTTCTTCTAAATATGTGAATGATGTATAAACTTGAATGAATTAAAAATAATTGTTTCTGATGATGTAATGAGAAATGATTTTACTCATTTACTTTACTGGTAATATTGTCGAGTGGTCTTTGGCACGCGTTTTTATATGCTCTGAGGGATTAGTTCAAACAACTAATTCCATTTAAGAATAAATTAAAGCAAATGCAAATATGTCCTTCGGAGTTTCAAGAATCAACAATGCGACATGAAAATGGAACGATGACCAGCGTCAGCGCCTCACGTACTCGATTATCCCTGGATTGGGCGATTATGAACAGACCAATATAAAACTAGCCCGACACAGTTGAGTACTTTACACAAGTAGTGGGTGCTTCTTACAAGCAAACTACGCGGCGGTACCTCTATACTAGGGCACCTTAAACACATCAAATACAATACCAACCAAGGACTATGCGACCCAACTCTCCTTCTAGCTCCCGTGGACGAAAGTGAATTCTAGGTGGCGTCTAAGTGAATTCTAGGTGGCGTCTCTCACTCACGATACAGTCCCTCTCTTCTTGCCCGCCGCTCGGATTTTCTAAAGGAGGCTGTCCTACGCTTGATGGGCAAGCGTTTCAATATTAAATTATAACTGGCGGGCGGTGTCTTCGCGGATCTGGTCCTTGTGGTTCATTTCGGTCCCATGGGCTGAGTCTCATGATCCTTTGTGTCTTGAGGGGTTGGTTACTAATTTCCCTTTCCACTCGATCGTACTGCGCTTCTCAGTAGTATGAGTCGCAGTCTGCCGATGCTGGAAACTCCAAAATAATACATATGGGAGGCTTCAGCACACATTCCTTCGCTGCTTCAAGCTTCAGAAACAAATAGTCAGTAATGTCCTACTCCACGCGTTGCTTACGAACCAGTCTAGCTGCTGACGAAAGATCCAAGAATCCGTGTATAACAAGTGAATGAAAAACCTTTCTGTCATTCGGCGGCCAAAACAAGATGGAATACAGTCGTGCTCGTGTGACCTACAAGAAACAGCGGTCGTAGCCTAGAACGGGCAAGTGGAACACAATAAATTCTAGTTTCCTAAAAATTTTTTTTTTCTGGCACTAACCAATCTATATCACATAATTTCATAGAGATACTATTAATTCTTGAGTGTGTATTAACTCCAGCTAGTGGGCTATTCAGTACGATAGCATGAATGGTTTATATAAGTAGCATACAAGTTTTGAATCCCTTACAATACTTCTCAGAACAAAATTATAGCTGAGTCCTAGGATAAATAAAAATATTACCCGTCGGTCTTATTCAATAAATGCTTCACGAAAGTTCAGAGTGTAATTTGAGAAGTCGTATTGTTCAGGGCAGGATAGAAACTGGACAACCCACCTAGGTTCATGAGCGTGATAGGCTCAGATGTACCTCTTGACTCACCGTTTTATTGAGCCAGTCGGCAGCGGTGTGCTGACGTAGAAGGATATATGATGTCCACATCGTGACACAGACATTATCCCAAAAAAGGCGAGTAATGTGTTTTTTGTAGGCTAGGGCTTCTAAAATCAAAAAGAACCCTGCTACTCCATTTAGAATCGAGATTATGCTCCCGAGGAGTAACGGCCATTCATACACTTCTAGTGTACGATCCAGGAGGCTCCTCGTTTTTAAAAGGCTTCTTTCCATGTCGTGCAGCTGAACTTTTAATCGGAGAAAAGAGAGTCTACTTTGGTCCCTACATTTCGATTCCTCAGATCTTCCGCATGCCGAGCATGTGTCGTCCCATAAATAGAGATGAGCTACGTCGGGTGCAGCGGGAACCATAGCTAATTGTTTTCCAGCTTGTACATAACGAGCGGAACAAACTTTCATAAAGAAGATGAAACTAGAATTGACCGTCACATATGCTATGCCCAAAAAAGAACGAATCGCTTGTAACATGACAATTTCAAACCGCTCAACTTCTGATTTTTTTCCTAACTCTGTCATGTTTAAGTTAGAAGTAGAAATTAACAACAGAGGTCCCAGCAAGACGAACTCGATTGCAAGTTCAGCTGCAGAAAACTTCGCGTCATGTGCATTGATCTCATTTAATGCCAGCTGCATGCTGTGGAGAAGCTTGGCCAATAACCGTCGGTTCGAGATAAAAATACCGCTCATTACCAAGAAGCTGGACATTGAAATGAATGCCCACACACTGTAAAGACTTAGGCATTGAGTGCCCACACAAAATTTCAGAAAGGCAATGGCGCTGAGTATTGAACCGTTTAAGACCACAACCCAGGCTGTTAAGAAAAATGTTTTAATTTTTCTGTAAACAGTTTTGGCAAAGGTTTGCGGTGCTTTCGAGTTGCAGATGGATGAGTTTACGTCCAAGATCTCAGTAGGTGTGTAAGGCACATAATAACCGCAAATCCACAGGCAGGCTGAAATTACTTCGCACACCATGATGAAGTGCGCTGGCGAAGAAGTAAAAATTTTTTCCTTCAAACCAAATAGCTACACTGTTGGACACAATGAAGATCACACTTTTTAAGTAAAAACTGGCTCATTCTGTGGGAAAAATGAAGAGACCAACATTTTAGCAGCTTAGTTCAATACAATTGTATTAATGCCATCGCGACATTCCGATAACGAAAAGGTTGTAACTCATAGTAAGGCTACTGGTCAGAAATAATTTTCTGATATCGCAGTTTAGAAATCAGATGCGAAACGAAATGATTGCCAGATCAATTTGCATAATTTATATACTGGAAAACACTCGTACAGCATATGTTTAATACCTGGTAACAGAGTTCAACTGGGTAAATAGTAATTCACCTGGGTCAATTGAGAACATTATTGGAGAAAATATTTCCGCAAAAAAACAAACGATGGGAAAGCAAAGACTTCTTATCGAGGAGTTAATTCGACTCTTAGAATTACGGTGTTAGGCGAGCTTACAAGTCAGTGATGCCAGCAAACATCATGGCCGTGTTGAGGTCGTGTGCCGTGCTGAGTATCAGTCGATGCAGCGAGGGGGCCTTTCTCTTACCTCACCCCTGGAGCAAGGATCTGAACACGTGATTTTAGACTGGTAATAGTACGAGTAAACCGCATCCATTGTACGTACTCTCTGGGTTAGTCACTCCTTTTCCAAACAATGGTGAGTACCTCAGGAAGACATGAGGCACACACTGTCACTATCTGGTCCTCGCTTTGGACATCAACTTGCTAATAGAGACAAAGCTTTTTTTGCTCCTTTTCTAACCCACATTGATAGACCACGAGTAAAGTGAGTGCTCTAACCTGGCACGCTCAATCTAAATAAAAAACTATGTAAACTGACATTGATCTTTCTCTCGGTACCTAGAGCTCAGTTGGATCCCCAATCCTTCGTTAAGATACGTTATTTCTTCTTTGTTCCAGCTACATTGTTTCATCAATCGATTTCCTCATACGGTGCCCGTAACCTGCATGATATCTTCGTATTTTTAAGATGCCTTTCACTCACACTACGTTTTCTTTAGAAAATAAGAAACAAATTCATTATTTTTCTCCAATGACACCACCCAAACTCATGCTGGTTCGGAAACGAATGCAGTTCAGAATAGTGTAGTACTTTGTCTGAATATGAACCTCGTTGATATCGATTTCTCAAATTTGTACAGTAAAACCCCTTGAATTTGTACGACCTCATATTTCATCAAAGTCATTGAGTAAAATGGTTTATATTTCTTTTCCTACAACAGCATCGTATTTAGTATGTAGCACACCAGCTCTCCACAGCACCACGCTTTCTCATTAGCACCGCTGGAGAACGAATGAATTTCTGCACTGCAGGTCTAATGAGTGTCTCTTTGAAAAATTTAAAGATTATCGACGTTTGTGACGTGTCTGTACGTCATTGGATGCGACTGACAACATAAACACTGGTAGGCAGTCTCTTTGAGTCTTGTATTTGTAGTTTCTGCTCAAACAAGAAATGAATAAAAGATCATAGGTGATGTGGGAATCCAGGACAATGGAGGCCCAAATCGATTTAATATACAAGGATGTTCTGCGACGCCTACAGAACAATGAAAACTTGTACAAATATAGTATTAGCTCGAATATGGTTATAATCAGGGGCACAACATTTGAAACCATGTTGGTCTCGGTGATGGGGCTGATAAAAATGTTTTTCGAGGTAAAATATGTATGTGGCAATAAGCCGTATGGATCATATACGTACATATTTATCTCAGGTTAGACGAAATATTTTGCTAGTTTTTATAGTTATTTTTAATACTTTGCTATATATCCCGATGAAATTGTAAACTTTTAGTTTTTCACGTTGTACTTTACGACTCAAATTCTTTTGTTTCCCAGTTTTCTTCAATATTTTTGGGGCTTGGCGAAGTACACTGCGCTAGACATAGGATGCGACATAGGGGTGAAGTACTCATGTTAAAGGGGACGACGCTTGCCTCGTAGACATACTGAACAGTTTCTTGACGGACTGCGCATCTCATTGTAAATTTTAAGCTCCACGAATTGTCACAGTACGTTGTCAAAAGAATGTCGTACACATGCCATTGAAAACGCACGTGCACAAAATGTTTTTTTAAATGAATTCAAAAAATACTTGCTGTCTGTTGTTTCCCATTTAGAGGAACTCTAAAATAACTTGAGAGCCTACGCTTAGTGTCGAAAAAAAAATTTGAAGTTAAATGAAGCACCTGAAAAATTAAGGTTAGTCTTGCTATACAGTTCAAGAGATGAAGTGAGCGTGCAAGCACGGTAATCATCAGGAATTGGGGGTATGTCTCTCGTAAGTTCATGATTTTGCAGCTTAAATTCAACTGGAGCGTGAGTAAGGCTATTATTTCTAATTTCTAGTACGCATATATTATAGGCATTCATTTGAGAATGACAGTGTATGCTAAAGCAGGCTCACAACTATATTTCCGCGGAACATTGAAAGCAATTCTAATTCTCACATCGTATAGAGGTTATCCAATTCGTGAAAATCCTGACAAAGTTAATTTCATTTCCGTTTTCTTTGAGCCTAACAGGGTGCTGTTCTTAAAAGGAATTATTTGGAAGTCACGAGCAAATCACGTGTATATTTTGACTGACATATATGTACATGATTAGTGTTTCAGTTTTCTAAGTCTATGGAATGTTTTTGTAGACGAAACTAAAACAAGTTGAGATGTTCTCTGGATATAAACACATTTTAAGGCTTAATTTTTTATACGACGATACGTAATTCTTTCATTCACAAACAAGTCTCTTTGTCAACATTAATGTTATGATTCATCTGCATAACTGCCGATACTTAAAAATCTAAAATGCATGTCAAGACTGAATTTATTTAACGCACCCGACAGCATTTATCTAGAAATAACAACTGAAAAATTTGATTCCCAGTATGTGCCTACTACATAAATCGGAGCAACTGTTAGAGAGAACTTTGAATTTTATTCGTTCTAAATAACTGCGATGAAACCGTAAACTGCTGAAAATAAATCTGAGAAATTAAGTTTGGTTGCTACTTGTGAGGAAATCTAGCCATTTCCAGGCATTTTGTTATTAGAGTGGAAACTTCTTCTTGTGCAACACAATTCCTCACAGACCGATACCAGCACCGCACGGGAGAAAATGAATTCTCTCGATTTGTGGCCTAGAAGTCTTTTATTTTCAAGACCTGATCATTTCGAAATTAAAGCAAGAAATGAGTATTGTTTGTAAACTTGCACTTGCTGTTACTCAATTTTTTGCTTGTGATTTTGTTTGTGTCTGTTTATAAAGACAATTTTGTGTAATTCCATCGCCCGACAACAGTTTCGCTCAGTGGGAGAAGTAGAGGTGCTGCGAGTGAAGCTCTAACAGAGTTGTGCAGTATACAATCACGGTACCCTGCCGCGCGCTGCGTGGAACACTAGTGAAAAATGAAAATTTACGTAGCTTACGCTGATGCTTCAACTCTCCACGCTTATCTTTTGTTGGCGACTAGTTCCGTAAATTAACAGATGCGGTCTCAACAGCGAGATCTTGCGCGTGCAGGTATAGACTTACCGGGATCCGTGCAGTAGTATGTTATGGTATTGGTTCACAAGATTTTTATTGTTATTTGACGAAACTTTACTCGAGTCTTCAATTTCAGAAAAATTAATGCAAATAATTAGCCATATTGTTAGGGCTTTCGGTCCTTTCACTCTTTCCCTGAGTCTTCAGCGCCTGAACATCCCTCGATAGAGAGTCGAGTGGCCTTAGCTGGGGAGGTCTGTGGTCAGGTCCCAAAGCTCAGAGGAGAGGGATCACTTTGAAGATCCACTTCTGATTTTCTGAACTGCAGAGCGACGATTACGTACGAAAATACGAAGGCCATCGTCTGCAATGATAACAAATTAGGCAAATAAATAAACGTTGTGAATGATGCCGCCATAACGCTCGACCCCAATTCGTTGGTGCGCATCGTGGATTGCGAAATTTTAAATATTGCTAACAATGAGGGGTTTTCATCTCTGATTTTGGTCATGAACCTCTCCGAGTCAAATTTTTCCATGAATAACTATGAAACCTCTGCAAGCACGCAGAGTAAATATGGAAGTAAAACCCCGTTTATAGAATAATTTGCTCCCAAAACGATCGTTATAATGCGTGAGGCTGTCCAGAAAATCGAATGATTTCGGTACTCCAGTCACAGTTCACACCCGACTTACGGCACCATGGCAGCTTATTTTAGAATACCGCAAAAGCCGTAAAGTTAAAACAAATGGGCGCAACCAAGAAAGACAAAAATTACATGAGAAGAAATAACAACATTAAAAGAGAACAAATGAAAGACTAATTCATCTTTTTTGGGATCAATCAAAATTGAGGTTGTGCTGATCATGCTGAAGAAGCTCATAAATGCTAGTGGGAGATATGTACCTTCATTCTATAAGTCATACTAAGAAAGATTCATCTATATTTGGGGAATATTTGTTGGCTCCAGCCGTCAAGGACAATTTATGACACGAAATACCAATAAAGGAGTTCATCATAACTATCACATTAAATTCGAGAATGGAACAGCATTGCATTGTTAGCGACAACAGTATTGTTAGTTTCGTTGTTGGGATACAAACCCTTTCCCGTTCCCGTACTGAAAGTAATTGAATAAAAAGAGGCCATTATTAGCACGCAGTGCTTCATGAAATTTTTAATTTACCTTCGTCAGAGAACTGCGCCCTACGCTGGAAAATCCCCCCATGGAGAAGCGGTAGGGCCGTGCCGCCTCCGCCAACACGCGCACGCCCTGAGGGGGCCAATGGAATTTTAGAAGCAGGAATTTTTGCAGAAACTCACAATAATCATTCACTCTGTGGAGATGTCTTTGATCTTCGTTACAATATCAACAAAAATCTAAAATGCAATAGATGGTGAATCCATGAGGACTTAAAAATCAGATTGTGTAAAAATTTCAGATTGTGTGTACATTGTTAAAATCCTATTGTCTCAATATTGTGAGGGAATTATTTTGGATTTAAATCGTTCCATATTGCTTGGGTTACTAACAGCTTCCCAACGATTACTCACGCTTCAGGTACGGTGTCTGAACAGCAGCAAAAAATAAAACTCAAATAGTTCATAGGTAACTTCATCACAGGAAGCCATACAAAATGTTCGTCACAGCGCAGCTCAATTATTCCGTGCTCTCATAAAAATACATCAGACGTCTGCCTAGTCGGGGTGCTGAGAATGTGTGCAGAGCGACTGCATTCCTCCCTGCTAGTTTACTTAAATACAACTACAGGAAAAAGAAACTGAACTATTAGGAAAATATTACTCTACGATTGCTCTGTTTACGAGCGGGGGGGATTCTGATGAATTTTGAATTAATTCGAATGTGAAAAGGAATTATGAAAATATACCGTTGAAAACAAAAATTTGTACCATGTAGATGTGCTGCTCATACTCAGAAAGAGTTTGAACATTGAATTTAGAATATGTATTGAATCTATTTCTCATATAACGTTCGATTTTTGGCTGTGTAAACCTCATGTGTCAAAGTAAATTCGATTCCAAATTGACGTTCATCACACCTCACAACTGACTCACTCCTCGAGCGAGATCTTGCATGTAGATATCGTTCGTCTCTCTTTGTGTAGTTATGGATAATAGGTCACTTCTAGCATGTAAGTACTACCACGAAAGCTTTAAAAAACTGAGCTTCCTAGCATGTGGTCTAGGGCGGTACAGCTTACATTTTATTAAAATTTTCTTCCAACCGCCGGAAATTTTCTGCGTCTGAACATATGCCACTTTTAATTATCGTTATCATCAAGGTTGTTGAAATTTAAATCTATTATGCACTATCCTGTCTTGTAACTCAACTACCGAAAATGGCTGTTGATCAACTTGTCTGCTCCCACAATTTCAAAATGCAATTATTTTCTCCGTCTTAGTGTTGCTCTTAGTTTGTTCGCGGCTTCACACTCGGCCTCCTTTCTTTTATCGAACAAAGTGATGGTAAACAAAGTCTACTGATATCGCAATTGATAAGTACTGCAAAGTCTGACTTCAGTTGGGAATTTCTCAATCGTTCTTCAGACTTTGCTATTGAATTTCTTATTAAAATCCTCTTCGTAAATTATAAGCTTATTTAAACTTACTTGTATCATCAGAAAATAACTATAAATAAACTCCCCAGACAAATTATTTGTCGCTTGCTACTAATATGGCGTACAACCTCCACGAACACGAATAATGGCAGCAATTCTGAGCAGCTTGAATCTATAATTATCCTATGTACACCTGGTCGATTTTAAACCAATCCTGCAAGGACGGCCACAGCACGTGAACGATCTACTCGACGTTTAACGTGTCGTTCTGGATCGTCCCACAAATTTTCTATTGGGCCCATATTTGGAAAATTAACTGACTAATCTAAATGCCTGACAAATCCTAAATAACTGGTATGCCGATTAAAGACAGTTCTAGCCGATGCACCAGGAAGTTGTTATCCTGAAAGTTAAATATCAAGTAAAATGTCTCTCTTCATTTAGATATTGTCCAAATCGCAAAACTTGGTTATCTAGCTGCTCAATGTAGCCTTGGTGGCTCAGTTTGATGAACCCCTTAATTAAAGGACCCACTTCTGCGTAGTTGAAACAGCCCCAGAACATGACAGACCTTCCTTTTGGTATCGCCCCCCCCTCCCCATTTCCCCCCAAGCACACAGTCTTCGTTGAAAGCTTCCTGAAATCTGCGATGGACACGACGGCTGGAATCATTACTCTAGGGACAGAATAGTGAATCATCTGACCACAGGACACTTATCCACTCTCTACACCACTCCTCTACAGTTCAATGTTCGAGTGTTTTGGCCCAGTTTGAACGAGTGGTCATGTGAGCAGGAGTAAGCATCTATCGTTCACGAGCCCCTTTACTTTATATATCCATTGCATGGGGTTCTCTACGTAAATTTTAGATCAGACACAAAAGAGGAACAACCATCATTGACTTTTCGAAGCACATCAGTTCCATCTTTGATGCGAAGCGATTCTGGTGAACAATCAGGACACGCAGCGGTAGACTTTATCGTTTAAAATTGGATCCCAACCTCAATTTTGCCTTGAATTGCCGTACTTACCGGATTGTCTACATTATTGGTAGACCCGCACTACGATGTGGCATGAAACACCAGTAAATTATGGGTGATTTGAAAATTTGCTACCCAGTTCACTAGTTGTCCCTAAGCCCGACCAAATTCGATAGCCCCTTTTTGACGCAGGGGCTATGTAGATCTGCTACCAATTTTCAGTCACTGAACTAATGTATAAATGGAAATCAGTAGATTCCATTAATCAATGGTTTTTGCATTTTTTAGGAAAATGAATTAATACGAAGATATTGAATAAGAATCCATTATCAGTTACCGTGATTGAAGAATGACGATCGGCCACTAAACATCGTCGAACGTTGGTCGTCAGTTTTTCTTTCTGGGAAAAGAAAAATCATACAAATGATGCAGGTACTGGCAATATGCAAACATTACACGTTTCCCATGGGTAGATTTTAAATATGGCTACCCTTGAGCAAAGAAAAAACCTATAGGATTTTTCTCTAATTCATATTTCCTTGCAAACAAGTCTGTTCCGTAAACAGTGAATGATTCTGTCGCAATCCAGACTGCCCATGAAAGAATCAAGGAATGTTCTCCGGCGGTTTTGGACGCCTGCGCTCGACTATGTACAAGCGCTTTAGTGACGGCAGTAGTTTTTAACATTTTTCTACTCCAGGTCTCCCTGAGAAAATTCCACTATCTCCTCGCAATCAAATTTATGGCAACTCAAGGATTAAGATGTGAATTTGTATTGTATTTGATAAGCAAATAAATGTATCATACATGATTAAGCATTAGATTAGTTTAGAAAATTCTGGCGCCCTGTAATATGCTATCTCGCACCTCCATGGGGTGCCAGCACTCCAGTGTAGCAACTCTGATTTTGCCCTCCCCTGCACGACTTTTGGCTCCCTCCACTCTGTATGAACGGATGCAATAGCCAAGCTGACAGCTACGAATATAACTAACCGCTTTTAAGCCCTTCCGTACATTACAAGTTAGGGTCAAAACTCCAAGAAAGGTGTGAAAAATAAATATTTTCAGTATTGCCAATTCGTGGACAAGTCCATGGAGAGCCCGACCTGAGGTACCATGCAGTAAAGGGTTAATTAAGTTAAGTGAAGGGACAGACTCGGTCACAAAACGCCGGTAATCACGCATGTTCACTGCCGGTCGGCCATTGTTGGTAGATCATGCGAGGCTTGAGAAAATTTTTGGGCCTGTGCAAATCTCGGCAAGGTATTTAGAGACGACCGGTGATTAATGACTATTTGCAGAAGACGTGAATTTTGCGTTTTCTGAAGAAATATTTACCATTTCAAGTGAGAAAAACTCAATACAATATTGGTTAAGTTGAAAGGGGTAACTTTCTGAAGGGTTTTGAGCGTAAAATTTAATTATATTCCTTCAAAATTAGTCGCTTGAGTTTGGCAGATATTTAAGATAACAAAATGATCGTCAGATCGTATTTCATGTGATAGGCAAAAGGCAAGAAAGACCATTCAAAATTTGTGTGCCATGTTTGCTATTCATTATTAGCAATCAGTACATAGAGAAACAGCCCAGGATTTGAGACTTCCAATTTACTTCGATGCTTTCCTTTATTATAGCGCGAGAAGTGCACTCATGATCCAAAATAAAACAATATGGTTTGAAATTTTGGAGCTCGCACAAGCACTGAATATACCCGGTATTTATTTCCCCGTTATTTTTACCAAGGTGTTTTGCCAAACTTGATGCATCGAGATGCGGGCAAATTACTTACTAACGTTAAGCTCAATTAAATAAACCCTAGAACGTTACATGTCACACCGAAATGCCCCACTCCTATTTTTTGGCTTGTGAATTAAACGGGCAAAATCCACTGCACAGGGACAGGAACATGTGAGTCGAATTACACAAAGAATATGATATATGTTCCTTGTAATTGTTATGTCTTATCTCTTCTTATTGGAAATACTCATAATTTCTATGAAACTTTGATTTTCATTGTACTTGTATTATATTTTCTAGTGGCAATATACAGAAGAAGAGCAAATTTGGAAACTTAATAACCTGATCACAAAAGTGAAGTTCAAGCATTAAAATTAACTTTTTTCGTTTTACTTAGACACGAAACAATAAGAAATTTTGTTCCTTAACCCAGGAACACGACAGAAGTCAAATTTTGATACGTGCTGTTTTCTACTTCCAGCTGCACGCGTATCACAGAGGTGAACTCTAACTGGAGACCGACCGCGATACGCCAGCTTAATCGAGTGGCGGAGTGAACGGAAACAGAGATGGCTCCTCAGCCGCATTTTTTCCAAAAAAGTTAGAGGTTCGTAGACGACGGGGATGCAATACATCAGTAACACGAATCTTGCCTTGAGTGCGTCAGTAAGTTACAAAGAACCTCACCTTCTTTAATTTTACGCTGAGATCAATGGGAATCGAAAACTGAGTTTGGAATATTTCAAAGTAGCTCAGTATCATTGTGTGACTCTAAGGCTGAAGTTTATCCTCATTCCTCTTGAAACCCGAGTCAATGGACAGCTGACTGAAAGTCTATTTTTCGTGTTTTTTAAACATTAAAGTAGAATGCAATCCTGTTATATGCCTGTAATTTCTTCTTAAATGAGAAAAGGCTCAACTTTACATGAGAGATTTCCAAAAGAAATTACGATTTAGCCCTCGCTCTATAAACATCGTGCCGATATGTTGGGGGGCCAGAAATGTACAGACCTTAATTTTTTTAAACCTGAAGCTCGGGAGAAAATGCTCGTAGCTTCTCAATGAGCAAGTCAGCTGTCAAAGGGAGAGAGTTAATGCAAAACTCCTCAGCGTGATGCTCAATGAGAGTAGAATAGATTAAAACATGGCATCCTTAGATTTTTATCTAAGTTTGAAGTACAAGCTACTTTTTAACGGCCTTGTCATCGAAGAGGAAAATTTGACTTACGTTATAGCAATTATTATGTACATAGACCATCAATATCCGTATCTGAATCAACGCCATCTGCTAAATCTGTCCAAGGATTTCTTCCTCATAGTCTGAATATACTCCCTATGGCATTCAGTAACAAGACGAGAGAGCAGAAAGCAAAACATTATCTAATGTCAAACCTGTTCATTCAAGAAGTCAGCGGAAGAGTGCACTCGCAGAAGCAGAAATGTCGACCAAACCGTAATGACTGCGCTGTACCAAAGTTTGATAGGTGTTATTTTTTTGCAGATGAGGGCATCTAGGATTGAGAACAGCCCGAGGACTCCATTCAACATGGCAGTCATATTGCCAATGAGCAATGGCCATTCAAAAACTTCTTGTAAGCAATCCAAAATATCCCTCGTATCGAGTAAACATTTTTCTAAGTCAAATAATTGATTTTCGATACACTTGTGAGAGGAATTTTTTACTTCACATTCTCCATGATGACCAGATCGAAGCTCCGGGTGGTGAATCCAGTCTCTTCTGAAAAGTTCGTAGTGAGCGGCGCTAACTTTGACCAAGGAGATGAAGCTGTAAGCATTGGCCATATAAATGAAGCCAATGAACCAAAGCAGCATCTCCCAGACAACTGGTTGCACCCCAAACTTCACTGAGTGAACGGAGTCGGCCGTTGCAAAATGAGTTCCAGCGAAGTACAAGAAACTCAAGGCGATTATTTCTAAAGCAGTCCATTTACTGGTAAATTCTACGTTATTCTCCTTTAATATTTTAGTTGAATGATCAATGATCGTCAAAAGTTTACTCATTTTTGATATTTGTTTGATGGAAATTATGCCAATCAAGCGCGAGCTCAATATCGGCCCGACAGCCCACAAAGTGTAAGCAAAATCAGACATATCATACACATTATTTTCCACTCCGTTCCATACAGCATAAATGGAAATTCCAGTGAACATGCAATTCACAAACACCACCCATGTCACAGTCAACAGCTTCAAAATTTTCCGACATATTTCTTCGTCAAGAAAGTTGGGCGCCAGTTCCCGGATTACGCCGAGATCCTCCGTAGAAATTTCTGCCGAGTCGTTCGGCACATGCAAGCCACACAAGCACAGCAAGTATGCAATAATCTGGCTAAGCATTCTGTGATAGGCTTTCAAAGCTTATAGCTTTTCTGGACTTCAACACTCAGTCGAATTCAATGATTCTGCTGTCACAGCTTGACGTTGCGACTTCGTACTGCGTTCGAATTTCACGAAGGATCCGCTCCGTCACTTTTTGCTTGGTGTGATCCAGGGATATTATCTTAGTGGGATCAAGTGATGATCACAGATTTAGTGTAAAATAAGCTATGTGGAGAGCTTATCTCCTCTTTAAGAGCCATCTGAAGTTACTTTATATTAGATAAAAAGCAATGATATACATATGTCACAAAAGAAGTGAGACTCTTGACGCACGTCCGCCAAAGCACGACTTTCTCTTTCCAGGAACATGGCAGTCTGCTGTTGCAAATTGCTTCGGCGCTAACGTTATCCCAGCCCATTAAATTTTATCTTCAGCATCTAATCAGAAGAGAGGAACACGAGTGTTGCAGCAAATATTTATTCCAAGTTTAATTAGTCAAAATTGATGTATCACAACGATGGACTTTAACCGATCAAATAGGACTGGAATAGACAACAAAAACATGGCATGTTATACGAAGATATTTCAGGATAAAATTACAAGTATTCGTTCCGACCCAAATGCACATTCTAGACGACGAGCTTCAGCTGTCGAGTCCTTAATCTACCCGTTCAGTGTGTGCATTTATATGCTCAGAGAAAATTCAACGGCTTTTGACACACTAGAATTACGTTGCTCACTTTACATCAACGTTGAATAGCTCACAGAATAAGGTAGTGCGTTTCTTCAGACCTGTCCAGGTTTCGTCATGAACTGGGTATACTAGACAGGTATTGATTTTACGTCCATAAGAGCTGTTTTTGCGGAATATCCTGAGTGAACTGATAGCGAGGCACTATATAGCCTTATCAAAAAATGTCAACAGATACTAATTATACTTTCCAATATTTCAGACCTTCTAAGCAAAATTCATTTATTTCATTAGTATAAAGCTCTCTAGCCACATGTAATGTGATCTCAACAACAAAATGATCGTTGCTTACAGATTCAGGATGAAAACTCAATTATAGTAATCTGCCAAGCATGTCCTTTCAGAATTCAGATAACTGTTACGCAAGATTAAGTTGTGATTACTCTCGTCGATTTATAGGAAGCTGGAGGTGCCCATATTTGTTGCGCGTCTGCTCCCACTCAGAATGCTCTTAACGCCAATCAATTTTTCTCTAACGCCCCATTACTCGCGTAGGCTGGTCCGAAGTCCGTCCAGCCACGACAGTCCTATTTGCATTTGATCTACACGTGTTGCGTAGCTCCTGCCTCTAACCCATTAACACGTTCCCTGCGTTAGGCCGCTGCATTGTTTGGTAATTCCAGAGTAAGGTTAGGTTTGAATTCGGCGACACGGGATTCCTTCTTGTTCGGTTTTTCTTTTTCCTCGGATTATCGGACTTAGTTATTTTAATAATTAAAATGAGAGTTTTCTTTAATAGCAATCAAAATATGAGCGTTGACTTACACACAAACCACTACCCAACAGCGAAATGAATTGCTGCATTGGTACGGCCGTGGTCCAATACGCGGGTAGCGTGTCCATTATACGCGCGCGCTTACGGCGACACTGCATTTTATTTCTCCCCATCGCTGCAAGGCGCAAGCGCTGCTCCAGTTTCAAATGTGCCCGGGCTTTAGTTGTGAATCGCATCAAACAATCGTACCCTCCCGTTTCAAGTGTACGGCGGAAATGGACAACATGGACATGGACAACATGGACAACAATTTGGCAAGCCATGTTTTTAATTTTTTCCATGACTTGGTACGTGGCCTAATAAATAAGCGGAGGACAAACATATGTCGAACATACTTTTGGAAGCCCTTCCCAGTTGAATGCTCTTCAGTAATGTTAATTTTTACGAATTACGAATCAATGGAATCAGTTTCAGCTACCAAAGCTAATTCTGAAAATTTGAGTTCGGTAACTATCGGGTAACTATTGAATGTAAAACTGGTACGCTGTTCTCCTCACTGACTATGAAGAGTAAGGTCGTTACCTCGGCGTGTAGAAGACCACTTCGTCGGCGTGATCCACTTCGTCGAAATGACTCTCTTTTAAATTCCACCGTATAGGTACGTGAGTGTGGGAACGATGAGCGGTGTAGGGGTGTATTGGAGGGGAAGAACTTTTGTGAAGGAATCTTCCTATATTACAGGAAGGGGTTGACTTTTAAGAAGTGAACTTGGTCTTTAGTCTCTTACGGGAGTGTGTGTGAAATACGTGAAGCTTTGTCATTTTTACAAGTTACGTCGTAGGAGTTAAGGGACGACTTGTTATCTATGACTAGCTGAGGTTTCAATCTCTAATATGTGGCTCTTCACGTCGCTTGCATGGGCACCATTTATGGTTATGACGAGCTAATGATAACATTAGGTGGGTCGAAATATCTGTACATTTCGGTTTAAGTTCACGAATTTTCAATTTTCATTACGATTTGGTTTTGTTGCACGTAAATGGCGTCAGAGGAACTATTTGTATGAATGGTGTCCTTTGTTGCTAGATAAGGAAATCTTTTTCTATTATAGAATAGGGTAGTGAAGCATGCTGTTAAATCTAAATATTTAGTAAGATGCAGCCAGACTTGTAACTCAAACTCCAACTCCTAGAGCGTCCACGAGTATGTAAAAGGGGCCTTGATCAGGGGCCTTGATGAGTGTGTGGCTAAAACTCCTTATTCCTAGGGAATTGCTCCGTGGCTACGGGGCAATTGCGCCAGTAGTATGTCGTGGAGCCCACATTAAACGTCATAGGTTTGGTGTAAAGGTATGGCAGAACTAAAAATAATGCCGATTTTCATTCAGAGAAACTTGCCACATCGGATAAATTGACTTAAGGAGGCCCTTGTTTGAAGAAAGATCTGAAATATTTCGCTCTGAATGACTAGTGTCTCTGAAGTTCCAGACGTCGTCGCACTCATGCACCCTACCGACCGAGCTCTCAACGAAGTCGCGGCTGTGATGGAGCTGGCTGCCTTCGTTTCCTTCACGGTTTCTGTCATCGTCAGACTCCTAGCTCCTGAAGGTGTGTATGAAAGGAGCGAAGTTGGATCATAGTTTAAAAGTTGAGAGCACTCGTGTTTTCTAATTGGTTATTTCCTCTGTTTGTCCAAGCTTTAGTTGTAAACTTACGAGACTCTTGGAAGGAAGGGGCTCTTGAGCCTGAACCAGCTAAACTTCTAGTTGAAGGGCAATATGTTCCTTGGGTGGGTGACATGAAACCACACAGAGTATATCCAGGTAAAACGAGATGTGCTATTGATGCTCTTTAAACTACTCTACACTTTGACTGCGACGTGTGCCATAAATGGTACACGCGATCATTTAGCGTACCGAAAGCACTAACATGTATGAATAAGATTGTAAGCTGTTCAAGAAATTCGAGTTATAATTCGAATAAGCTAGTTTAGATAAAGACCATAATGAGTAGTATAATAGGATTTGAGTGAAATTCTTGTTTTGAACTAGCGGCCGAAATAATTGTCCACATGTAACATTTCTTCCATGGAGAACCGCACTCGAACTGTCGAACGTAGTGTAGCGAAGCAAATTGTGAAATCCCCTTGTGAACTTGTACGAGCCTAATTTTACTCGACATATATAATCTGACTAGCAACGGGCAACTCTTGATTAAAATGAAAGTATCGATAAAGTTGCCTTCAAATTGAAATTCCTTCAAAATAAGGGTTCTGCACAGCGTCCAGACACGGAAGAGGTTAAAACGGAAAATTGGTGCTTCAAAATTGTGATTTGAGGCAAGTTGCTCCACTGTAACGGCAAAGTAGCCCAACTTTAAAAGGGCTAGAGTTTTGATTTGAGTATAAATGTAAATTTTAGGTAGTAAAACGGTCATAGCCTTCAACTTGTAGGGTTTTTTCTTCAGTTCAACTGCGAAAAGCTTGGTTTGAAGCGTTCACGAGGCACAATTCGCGCATTAACCTTTCTTCGCGCAAATTTAAGCTGACAAATTCTCGGCTTATTCATGACTCTAGGTGAATGATCTTTCTCTACAGTAATGTTGAAAATTTCATCCCATCCAGGATTCCACTAGCTTAACAAAACACTCGTCCGTAGTTTGCTTACTAGATGCAATAGGATGACGTGTTCACCATATCATTTTGCAGGAATCGCGGAAGCCTTGGGCTGTTCAAGATTGACCGCGATGGCGGTAGCGGTAGTTGCAGTTTGCTTGGCAACTTTCCTGGTGGGGATATGGGTCCTCAAAGACGACGACGACGAAGACGAAGAAGAGGCTGACGAAGCCCTTGATTAATCTGGAAATGGTAGGGCGCTTCCTCTGCTTGCTGGAACTTAGAAAGTTCTCGCACACTGGAAGCAATGTTGTACTGGCGTCCTACCAATGAGCGATTTTACGTAGCTTAAATTGCTTTTAGCTGTTTTTTTACTCGACTCGACGCACCTCAGCTTGTGCTCAGGTTTTAAAGGGTTATAATTACATTGTACAGGCGAATTGCGTCTTTCTTTCCTATTCATGGCGGAAAATGAAATGCCAAAATTACAGCTGCTGTCCTCGGTTCACAGGGAACGTTCCCTACGACTGTAGTATTTGGAGCCCCTGAACGTTTTCTCCGTGCGAAAGTGGCTCGTCAAATACAGCAAACATTAAATAGTTCGTCTACTGATGAAGAAATATTCGCGAACTCTCCTCGATCTTCACAATCAAATTGGTTGCAAATTAATCGCTAGATTGAATCTTGACAGAACAATTAAAGGCGAAATCGATCAGAAGCGTCGACCAAATCCATGAACGACTTTCTCGCTCTGAGAGTGGCATGATTATTATATCTAGAAGAGAAATAGAAAGGAACTAGTCTTGCTCTTGATGTAAAAGTTTCCTGGCCCCTCACTCTAGCCGCAGTATAATGAATGAATCTTATTGCCGCCCAGCTTGAACTCGCAAGACAGAATCTCGCGAGGCACAGCCGGAAAAGACTTGCTCTCAAGACATGACCAGTAGCGTCTCGCCGTACCCATTCTGTGAAAGGGCCGTGACTCGAGCTGGGGCAGTTTCGAAGCTGGTCCTGTGTGTAAGCCCTCTAAAGTACACCGAGACATCGCGCCTCTGCATGAAGTAGACAGTCGCATCAAACCAGTTAAAACCTCCTTAATTACGCATTAGAACGCGTGTTCGGTTAGTATATAGAATGTTATCTGCATTGAACCACTTTCCCTATCAACGTGCTCAACAGACGTTTCCACAGCTGTCTACCCATTCCTCAAATCCATAGCGCACAAACTGCCTTTCTCATGAATTCCGCTCATGCATCTGTCGTGCAGCAAAACCTATTCTATGAAGATAGTTTCTCTCCAATCTCTCCTTCTTACACCTTCTCTACCGGATGACTAAAATTCAACGTTAAGATGAGCCTGTTGTCAAACTATTTGATGCCTTTAACGTTAAAACAGTTACTTATCCCCTTTACTATCGCATTAGAGAGTAACTCGCGTAAGCACCAACTAGCCTGAACTCCTCACCTCGGAATACATGATAATTTCTAACCACTCGCCGATTATTTCTCCATCAACACCGGGCAGGTGATCAAACTATCCAGTTGCCGTCCCTGCTTTCAGAACATTTTGTTTCTCGTCCCATGATTCTCGATCTCGTTTAGAGCAATACAGGCATTCGCCTTCCATCGCACATTGCTACTATTTGAGGATCTCTATTGTCGGCAACGGTTAACACTCGCAAGAAATACGCGGCCCGCAGTTTTCTCGCTTCAACACCAGCGCCCAACATCTCTTCACTCTTATCTTTAGAGGCACGTGAACTCATCCTCGCTTTTCTTCAATCTTCTTGCTTTGTTCCAAAAATTTTCCCCTTTCTATCCTCTGCCTATTCTGTTTCCCAAACTCCAATCCGTATCTCTCGACCTCTTTAGACCGATTTCTTTACCAGTTTGTTCTGTTCCCTGTGCTCTTCATACATTCTTCCTCGGCAACCTCTGGTAAACTGTTAACACTACCACTACTCCTTTGTAACATTTCCCCTACCCTCTCCTGTTCGTCCCCTCTTCCCTCGCCCCGTCCCACCACTCTTCCTCTTCATCTTTCCTCCCAACGAACTCTACCCGCGGTAAAAGCAAATTCTACTTGGTACTGTAGAACATACGAGTGACCACTAGAATTAGTTTCTCGCTTGGTCTCTTGAAGTCTAAGACACTTTTACGTATCTTAAAGGTTAAAAGGGTAGAATATTAAAAGCAGAGCTCCGATTGAATTTAGTGAGAAGGACGGGCAAATGATGTAGAAAATTTTCTCAAATGCAGGCTTCGGAAAGACTAAAGTAGAATAAAATTGCTTGGCTGTCCCACGTTCCCCACTCCTTCGAAGTGTACCACATTTAATGCCATGCGAGCTGGTTTCGGAAGCGTTGGTGTACGAAACTAATAATTGGTGGAAGTTTGAAAATTTTGAAATTATAAGTCCTAGAAATAGCTTCATTTGGCTTACAACCTTATCACGATCCAGATTTTAGCGACTTGAAGTGTTCATTGTGAAGCGTTGAAATAAATCGCTCTACACCAGACCCCGTTTTGTGAATTCAAAGACGAAAGAAATTTCAACACACTCAACCACGGGAGTTAGAACTCTGAGCTACGTTTTCTAGGCGCGGGTGTTATGAAAGCCCTTAAGAAATGTGAGAATAGTGAGGTGGTAGGCAAAGAATAAAAAATAACGAGCGTGCGCAGCCGTGAAAACATCGGTTGACGTAGCCCTAGACCTAGAGTAATAAAATTATAAAATTAAAATGAGCCAAGTAGGTGCACTGAGAAATATTGATAAAGCCGATGGTAAAAAGTAGGTTATAAGACCGCAGTGACTAGATACGTTCAGGAACAGCTCGTGTAGGAATGTTGGCCAGCAAAATAACTCTATAGCCCGAACGACCGGAGCTCGGTGTACTTGTTACAATTAATATAACTGCTGTAACTTCTGCTACGTTTTTTTTTACATACAAACACAGCCTGCCGACAGGAAATATCCTGATCGTTTTACACTCAGAGTATCATTACCTTGCAGTCCAGAGAAAAAAATCAAGAATCGATACAGTAAAAACTTTACTGAACTAGAACGCATCTTGGGGCATGGAAGAGATAATGGTAGAGCCAGCAGTGTTGCTCTCTGTGAGCAGAGAAGGAGCAGCGGATGAAAGCAGCTGCTCAAGTCCTAGACTTCCAGTTATGTCTATTTATGAAAATTTCTGCCAACTCATCTAGACATAAGAGTTCATGGAATAAATCTTCTGCCTTAGAGACATTTGTACTAGATGGATTAATTTTCATAGCACATTAAAATGACCAATCTGGTTAAAAGCCCTTTATATAAGGGTTATAATTGCCGATACGCGTATTGTGTGATACAATTGATCTACTACGCGATTTAGTTTCAGCCGCTCAACTTTCAACTGAGCGAAAATTTAACTTTCATTCTTGAGATGTACATCTTAAAGGACGCTCAATTTATTTGGCTTTATTTACCTTTAGTTATGAGATAATACGATTCATGAAAGGTTTTACAACAGGTTTATTCATTCTTCGTTCTATCCGTGCCGGAACAGAAGGAATATTAACCGTATAATTCTTTGTGAGCAAAGACGAGGAACTTTTTTGATAAATTCGTACGAGTCATTTCCATATCGTTTTCATCCATCTGTAGTTCCATTTGCAACTGAAAATAAATGACTTCAATGAACACAGTGACGGTTATTGTCACCTTTTTTTATTTCATTCCTGACATTTTACGGGCTGGCCTACCACGTCATACAATCCAGACAATATATGCATAAATCTTCCTTCTTGCTGGAGATCAAGAAACTCTAAATTACATACATTTGTTGAGTTCATTTAAACGTATTTAAGCTTCGCTGTACGTACGTGAATGTAAGCTTCCTCGATCATTAAGAATCGCAAGTGCATGCTCTTTTGAAGTAGACGAGTCTACTTTTTACGTAGGTTTAGCTCATCAGTCATTTGCAGTTGAGCTTTGGATAAATCTATCAGTTGATTCGGTGCTTCTAAAATTTTCCGTGGGGAATTAACCTGATTTAGAAACGTTGAATTGTTTGTAAAATCTCCTTTCTCCCTTACCTTAATTTACTTCACATAAAACAAGCTCCCAATAATTTTCTTTTCAACTGGATTAAACCATGTTTATCGATGAGAGTCCTAAACACCATAATCAGTTCATCAGAATTTAATATCAAAGTATTGTACTACTCTCACAGATTCTAACACGAACTTCAAACAAATGTGCATAGGTTGCCTTATTTTGCAACTCCCGCCAATTCTCACTTAACCTGAATTTATCAAAAAATCCATCATATTACGTTTTATCTTAACTTCCTTGAAATAACGCTGAAGACAAAAAATTTTTTTTGACTTATCTTTGTGGCCATCTATCCAATAATCTTAGAGCGTTGGCGCTTGGACGATATGAGAGTATTTATAAAGCTTAATTTTACTAAGTGTGAGTAAAGCGTAAGTTGTGTGCCTGCAATTCCTGGAGCTTGTATGAGGTGCACTTTCCAAATGTTGCATGTCACTTACTTTTACGATGGTGCTCTTTCAGAAGACAGATGTACGGTCTTGATTTTATCTAGCAGCTAAAACTTGTAAGCGGCATTCGTAAGCGAACGTTGCCTAATACTTTTGGCAATTTGTATTGTGACGTGTTGTGACGATTTTTATCAAGGAGCTGAGATACGGGACTTGAAACACGAATGTTATGGTGTGTACGGGGCAGGCGTGACTTGAGTTGTAAGATTGCGTGAAGAAAGTATGCTATAAACCGCCGGTGAATTATTTGTACAAACTGTAGCGCTTATCTTCAGTATTGAATTGTACGATAAAGCAAAGTTTTAGGGGTAAGGAGATTTAGATCTTTGGAAGTCCCTAAACCCCTGAGGACAGGCGAGGCGTAACTCTACGTAGCAAGTGAATTTAACTCTGCGCACGTGTTAGCATTCATCGCTGAAAATTGCCACTCGGGTACGCGTTTGCAGACCTGCGTACGCTAACGACTACGCGACTAAAGGCCAGGCGTCGGACGTCTGAGCAACCTAGGGCTGTGCGGGTACAACTCTTGCAACAGGACTCTTAAGGACTGAAGCCTCTTCAGCAATCGTGCCTAAGCACTGTCCAGTCCCAAACTCTCAAACTGGGGACTTTCGCGGGCTATGTTAATGCCGTACTGACTCTTCAACGAGAGGGCAACCAGCGTATATAGGAGAGTGCTGATCATCGTACTTGCGCGTGGTCATTTTTGAACGTTTTAGATGTCGTGATTGTTCCGTGTTCAGAGCCGGGGTCTAGAACATGTCGGTTACATAGCTTGTTCGGTTCTGTGGGGTAGTGAAACTGAATTTTCATTGAATGCGGTTGATGCTTCGTTTAATATTATTACTAAAGTATTGAATTCTTTTGAATCTTGTGAATGGTGAGAAGGTCATTACATTTATTGTCTACTTCCAGTTCTGCGAAACGATACAGTGGAGAAAATTTAAAGGTCTTGATCTGGGCCTTTTCGTATTTTAAAATTTCATTCCTCTCGAATAATGTGGAAGTGAACATCTTTTATTTCTTATTTGAAATATACTAACTGCTTCAATATAGTCCATTAATAAGATTCTTCAACTAGTAGGTAGGCTAGTTGGAAACTCATCCGTGTTTCACTCCTGTAAATCAAGACCTTCATCATTACAGGTTTTACTAGCCAGCGACAATGGATCCAGCGGGAATGGAGCCGGGCGACTACGTTCTGTCGCTGTACAACGAAGGTTCAGCATTCATTGAACTGACGTGCAGGATCCCTTTCAAGCTGATGGTCTGGTCAGCTCCGATGTTGGCCATCGCCACGATGTTTCTTATTGGAGAAGGTGAGCGTGAGGAAATGGCTCTCTAGAGGGATCCGTGGGTAAGAGATGATCTTTATTAACCTGAAATGACGAGCAATCTTTTTGGCTGAGCAGTGAGGTATTTTTTAATTGAAAAAGAGTTCGAAACTAACCTGGAACTATAGATTCATCTAGTTTACCGATTGTCATTTAAGGGGCACTTTTTGAACAGAAGCCATGGAAGAGGAGGGGGCATAAGATGCCCATAAGCATAAAGTAGGTTAGTAAAGTTTCTTTCTATGAACGCCGGCGTCATAAGGGCGACGCTTTCGGGTTACCTCTGCTTCTGCTATGCCTTCGGGACTTCAATCTTTCGTGCCCACTTTGTCGGGTATTTCCATGCCTTTCTCTGGTTCTTTACATTTCCTTTAACTTAATGCTTTTATGCACAAGGAATCGCATGTGGGAATACATGTGTGCATAGATACCAGTTTTTCTAGTGTCCATACTAAATGGCACCTTGTAGCTCTAGTTGGAGCTCATTTAATGTTGATAGGAAGGTTCACATCTACATTTCTTAATAAACTGACTTCACCTGGAACGAAAGCTATATACAAACCAGGTATTCTTGACGTGGCTCTGCTAGGAGAGTAGTGAAAGCTTTTGAAGCTTCTTTCTTTCACGGATTACTGAAGAGAACCCATTGCCGAGTAACATCCCGCATGGGAAATGGAGATTAAAGCTTGCTTTGCCAAGGGAAACTCTCTATGGTTCCTTGAATTTAGTTTAGCCCCTGCCGGGAGTCAAACCCTGAGCTGTGAACCTGGCAGAGTACCAGTACATCACGGTACGCCACGTAGCAGCTCCTGACTGAATGTCTGAAAAGATGTTGGAGACTTGTTGGAGATGGTAGACGTAGTTTTTCATTTCATGAACTGTACCTCGTGCATTGATGCAATGACGTGCTTTCGAGCTCTACTCTTCACCCTGTGCATCCCTATTGAATTGTGTACGGTTTTTGGCTGCTGCTAATGGAACTGTTCTCGGTAATGGTGAACCAAATTTATGGCGCACCTTGACTGACCTGAAACAAGGGGGTGTGTAGGCGTTATGCTCAATTTTGGGGGGTGAGAAAGTTTTTGCTTTACTTGGTATTGAAAGAACATGATGAAGGTGATGGGCCTTGAGCAATAACTTCTTTTGGTGTTCCTCGGGCGATTGAACAATCAATTTCTAAACGTAAAATTGGAAATAATGCGTCCTACTCAGTTAAAGTACAGTAATAGCTGTACTATAGGGAACGATAACAAAACTGCTCTAGAGAAATTAAACTCGGAAAGGATTCCGAAAATTTCAGTGAAATTTTTTAGTGAAGTACAAATACTTCAAAGATGTATAAGCTTGACCAAAATTTTGGGAATTGTTGTTGTGCACTTACCAATAACTGGTACGCTTTTCAATAAATAAATTACATGATGTGGGCATTAATGAAACTGTTACAAAAATGTGTAATAGATATTGAAAGATTGAAAAATAAATTTCATAAAGAAATTTCTAATTCGTATAACTAATGACTTGAGCTGAATTTTCTGGTTTAGACGAGTTAATGAAACGCATGTCCATATCGATTTTGTATTAAGAAAAATTTTGTTTGACAGGCGAAGTCTCTGAAATCATTGAACACTTTTCAAATTTCAAAATGTCAACGCTTCTGTTCCGCATAATATGGCTTATGGTGAACTTCCGTTAAGGTAATAAAGGTCTAGAAATTTATTGTCACGCACACGGTCAAGTTTGCGGCTTTCAAAGAGCCCGTACGTGAACTTGATGGATTATAGGAGCTTTTTTATACAAATGGAAGTTCAGTGAATCGTGGAAACCGTAAGAACCAGATAAGATAATTCAAGAGTTTAAAATTTACAGATCCTTTCGCCCAAGAGAAGACCCCCATGAAGATGGTGTTGCAGTTACTCTGCTACATTGCGGGGATGATGGCCGTCCTCATCAAGCTAAAGGTGATGGACCTGTAACGCGTGTCAGCCCTACGGTGTAGAGAAGCTTGCTCATTTTAATTTTTTACTAAAAGACTTGGTAGCATAAATTTTACCCATATTGCTAAAATCTACAAGTTTTTAATAATCGCCCGACACGCTGATAATGTATTGCAAGCTTTATTTGAAATAAAAAGTGGTATCAATTTTTTCTTTCCGCTCGAAGCACGAAATTAATTCATCATTGCTACGTCGACTCGCACATAGCGCATGGTCGATGGCTACAAGGTTGGGAGAAATTCTATAAACGTACGCACTTCATCTAAACTTGGTGTTGAGCAGATTCACAATTCTGAATAAAAGTTTTAATCTTGAACACGTTCACCGCGAATTGGGTTAGGCTTGTCACAAAAAACATGCCACCGTTGCGAAGTTAGTTGATTTTTAGGTTTCTTACGCTACCCTGAAACCGCGCCGTGTTCTTGTAATCTCGTTTACTTTTATTGAAATTGTAATGATAGAAACGTTGTTACCGTCATTTTCATTGACGGAAACCTATTGTATTTAACGTATATAAATCGTAATTTCATTGCTGAAATACCAATGAGATACATTTGTCATTGAACGCAGCAAACTAGCTTTTATGAACGGGCGGTCAGACTAACGGCAAAGTTGAGGCCAACGGGATTTAAAACTACGTTTGCTTTCTATCATTTCGTCTCAAAACATCACGCGAATGGAAAGCTTCCCAATGCTCAACTAACATACGGAACACAAGTTTCGATGCACGGTAAAGTTTGTAGTTTAATCGGTGAAATCCTAACTAAACAGATAATTGGTAATCCAGAATTAGAATGAGACAATGAACTGACGAACGCACACTTCCGGTCAAAGCTGCCGCAGTACATGAATAATACGCTTTCATTATTTAGAAGTGATCAAAGAGGAAATATTTATCCAATGGAGTACGCATTCGAAGTGCACTGCTGTCGGTGGAGACACGTAGCGGAGGTCTAGCCAGCAGTACTCAGGGGTAGGTAAGTGGGCCTACGCTTTTAGGATTCGTTAAGCGGCAGCGGTTCTGATATATATCGCGTGGATCGTGGATGTACAATCCCGAAAGTAAAGTGGCATTCTATAGTGCGTCGCGTTGTGATGGACACAACACTTTACTCGGGGAAAAAAGATTCCCGCGGGGAAAGACTAGGGTGGTGATGTCCCCTCTTATTCTCCGAAACCTGAGGTTAGTGATCCCAATCCAGTCCTGCGCCGTTCCTTTCCTCGCTGAGAGTGGTAGTAACGTATTTTTAAATTGTTATGCAATTTGAATCGTAAACACGCGGAAATGAACGGGTTTACCCGACTAATATTCCTATGAAGTATCTGAGGAAGTCTTGGGTAAAAAGAAACGGAGACCTAGGAAGCCTGCTGACAATGGGGCGTGGAAGGTTGTGGGATGATCGTTGTGTGCGCAACGAGGCCGTTGTCTAGTATAGACTTTAGTTTTGAGCCATGCACGAGCTAACGATAATCCATTCTTGAATAATTGAGTAATAATGGCTGGGTTAGTTGCCGCAGTTAATGTCATTTGATCGGCGAAAACAATGTTCTTGGTAAATTATGATCTTGAGTTTCATCAGCGGCCATTGGCGAACTCTCAAAATAGTTTATAATTTTGTGCTAGCTGCGAGTGAAGCACAGGCCGTGTTGCGTGAAGTCAAACTTCAAATAACTGACTGCATAAACCGTGTCGTATGCGAAAGATCCTAATCCTCGTTAGAAAGAAACCTAAACTACGTATACTACAAACTTTTAAAGTTTTCGTGGTAGTTAAATTGTGAGCTGAGCCGCAAATAAATTCTTCAGTAGAGCAATAAAAGTGCAGATATCCTTGAAGTGATTTTTAAAATCTCGGGAGTAGTATTATTGTTAGTCAATAAGGAAACTGCACAGTTAATAAACCAACCGTAGCGGCCGGATACGTCTTCCGTAGAAAGAGTAAGTATGCTACAGTTCTAGATTTGTAGCGTGAAGCAACGAGTCAAATAGTTTGAATATAGCTGATGTGCGACTGTGGCTCAATGGAGTATTGTACAGAAATTTAAATAGAAAAATGCTTTTCGTGAACTAATACTTCGTCAATGCAAACGACTGCTCGTGGCATCGTCTGCACAAGTTTCACTGTTCATGACTCGACTTTGAAATAATGGAAGGTTCGTCGGGTTGTTCTCATTATGACCATGCAAGGCTTGCAGTGAAAACAACATGGATATTGTTGTGAAAGACGTGAAACAACACAGGTTTTGAACTTGAGCGAAGTTGATTTGAACCTAAAGCTAACTTCGTCGATCTCAAAGAGAGAATTAGTCTATGAAGACTGACGACGTCAAGTGGGGTTCTTGATGCCGGCCTTTTTCACAACTTGCTAGAAAGTCTTCCAGGCTAGTTAGAATTATCTCAGGATACCTTGTTCACAGTAAACTAGGATAGTCATGTGTACTTGTCTTAATTTCTTCACTAGTTAAAATGGAAGTTCAACATATCTGATATAATACTTCAAATGTTCTAATTATCAGGTATTTGAAGCTTGAACGTAAATATATCGACCGAGCGTTCTGAATGACAACGAAAAATACACTAAACTATACCGATCATGTCCAGAAATTGTAGCTCGCAAATTTAAACCTTGGCCAAGCACTGGATTTTCTCAGCCCAGAAAGAGTAACCCTAAATTAAAGGTTACGAGAATATCTTGAAAATGTTTGGGCCTTTATGCCTTGGCCACACTGGGGTGTCGCCGCCGCTCGTGAAGGACAGACTCTTGGTCCAAGTCCGTAAAAATTGTATGGGGTTAAACTACGAGGTACAAAAGGGCCGAGCCTACCATTCCAGTGCTAAAGTAACACCAAATGTGAACACGGCGTCGAAAACACTTGTGGTGAATTCGATGAAAGCTGTAGAATTTCGTGAACGGTGAGCACGACACGCATCGTTTGCCCCGCGAATATGCGTTACAATTTTCCTCGCGGATTTTAGTGCAAGTTAAATTTCCGTTGAGAAAACGTCGGGCTCACGAGCTTCGTTCCAGGTGGAGATATTAGCGCAGAAGAAGGAGATTCTGGAAATTTTATTTTCGTCATTCACAAGTTAACACCCTCCCTGAATGAAATGCATAGTGCATACCCTTTGAAAATAGTCAACCGCTCTGTCCAAGTTTCAATCCCTATTGTATTATTTTTCTTGAGAATGAGCTTAGAGCTCGAAACGTCCATATTAAAATGTTGTAAGGTATCTGCAATATCTTTTTCACAGTTGTAAATAACACTAACACTTAGAATGTTTGTTATTATTTTTTATTTTCTGAATCAATTGTACAATTCAGACGAGAATTTTCCTTCGTGCAGTAGTATGAAATATGCGTGGCGCTTCTAGATATTGGATTTAATAGCTTGAGAGATCCAAGATTTTTGGTTATTCGTGTGAGTGACATTACTAGTAATAATCGGGCAACATTCTATTTATTCATCGTTTAAGGGGTCCGTCATCGTCACCATAGCATCATCAACATCATTTTCGTTTGTGACGGAGTTCAAGTCTGCGGTCTAATTTTGTAAGAAAAGTTTGATAAAGTTATAGAGTTAATAATCCCTGAAATAGTCTTGATACATAGTACCTCTATTCTAATTTACCGAAACATGTTTGAACTTGGTGATATACAAATTTTTTGTTTAAACGCACCATTATTCAAGATTACATTTTTATTCTATAATCTTTAAAAAAATAAGTATTAAATTGTGACAATGTTCTCGAAAATTTGAGTGAGCAATAGATGTGAATTACTGTTATTTTAATTTATTACAACTCCACATTCAGTCAACGCTATTTTACTTCATATATTTAGTAACATATTCAGTTTCATGTTTTCATATTATGGTTTGTTTGCTTGATGTAATTTTTGATTCAATGCATGACTGAGTATTCACCGAATTCGTGTAAAAAACATTGGCTTTGACGATTATTTATCCCAACACTATAGGCAATCAGCAGCCAAATTAAAAATCAAAGTTTGAAGTATCAATTTAATTTACATTTTTGAATATGAGACTTCTAAATTCTACGTACGACACTTCTAATTTGAAACAATTTGAAACAATTTGAAACAATTTGAAACAA
>VOMN01072462.1:0-40044 GCA_014899125.1 Orchestia grillus | reverse complement strand
TTTAAGTTTATTGGTGGCCGTTAGAAAATTTGCCAGTGCTTACGGACGGTCAACAGCTCCTTTGCGGATCAGCATGCGGTCGGTCAGCCGCTCCATTGCTGGCTAGCTTGCGGACGGTCAGCAGCCCCTTCTGCTGACCGACCTGCCGATGGTCAGCAGCTCCTATGCCATCCAGCGTGCGAACAGTCAGCAGCTTCTTTATTGACCAGTTTGAAGACGGCCAGTAGCCTCTCCTGCTGACCCTACGGATAGTCAGTAGCTTTTTTGCTGACCAGCTTGCGGACGGTCAGCATCCGATTTTTTGACCAGTTGGAGGACGGTCAGCTACCCGTCCTGCTGACAGATTATATGGCGTACTGCTAGCGTAATGGTCTCGTAACTGAGAGGACCCTGGTTCAAATCTCGGCTTAGTCTTCGATGTATTTTCACATAAGCAGGAAGTACTTCCCTTGGAAAAGGAACTTTACACCAAACATTCTTCACATCCCTCACCACGCTAGTAGTTGTAAAGCATTGAAAACCCAACGGTAAAAAGTGTTGGATTTAATAAAGGCTCTTGTGAAGGCTGTTTTGGTAACGGAGTATGCCCTGCCTTTGCAGGAAGCCTAGAGGCATTTCACCCCACGTCCGCTTGGTTTTGCTGAGTCGGTGGACGTTTACCTGGATTGCTTGGAGTGTCTAGGTGGGAGGTTGAGGTTGACCTCGGGTGACATGGCCTTTAGCGTCAAGTTTTATGGAGGTCTTCTTATCTCCGTGTGTGAATAGGTTGTTGCGCGTGAAAACGCGTAAACCGCTGAGTTTAGCACAGTGGTGTCGAAGGTGCGTGGCCACATGTTCGCACAGAAGGCCGTTACCAGTTGAGACCGTCAGGTCAAGTCGAGGCGCCTGTGAGGGCTCCCACCGGTAGACGGACTTCCTGCTTGAAGCCCGGGACTTTCCCAATGTAGAGGCATCTGGGGTTTTTGCTGTGCTCCTTGTTGGTGGGTCGGGTTTCCTAATGGAGGGTGCCAGTCAGGAAGACGTGTTCTCCAAGAAGAAAACCGAGTAAGCTGGGCTCACATGGGGTCTTCCTTCCCTGAAAGAGATCGGGGATGATACTTCTTCAGAGAGAAACCTTGAGTGGTGCAAGTGTATCGCATATTAGGAACGGTCTGGGACTACTCGTTTGGTAGGACTACCAGTAGTCGACTGCCAGTTATTTGTGTCCTGTTGAGTCGGTGTTGGTTAGGATGTCTGATAGACGCCAGGTGTAAGAGGACAGCAGTGTGCCGCTGGTAGTGGTAGAGCAACCCTTTCGAGTGTGTGTGTGGGNCAAACGGCAGGACTTCTCATATGGGGAAGCACTGTCAAGTGGTCAGTAGGCTGCAGACACTGCGTCGGTGTCAATGCATTTGTGATTATGGCACTCGAGAATCTCTGGGCCGACTACCATTTGGGAAGGGATGTGATTGATATGTGATTGATCACATGGGAGACGTGACAGTCAAAACAGACATGAACGCGAAGTATTTGGTTGTTGGGGAAACCCTACTCATCCGGGTGATGTAGGGTATCCGTATCCCGTATTGGACACGCCAGTTCCAAGCTGGGAGCCAGCTGGGCGAGGAGGTCGAGGTCGGATGGGTCTGGGGGTGCTCCTCCCGATCAAAATCGGTGACTCCGATTTCGTTGCCAATTTTCTGCTGATCGTTGGACCGTCAGTTGGCGGTAGTCCGAGGAGTCACTCACTAAGTTGCAAATACTCAGGCACCACATGTGCGTGCGCAAGCATTTACTCGTAGATTCAGAGGTGGATCTCAGATGGTTGGTTAAAGAGGTAGGATCACCCTATTCAGAGTAAATTCCATTTGTTGGCCGTCTCTCAACCAAAGAAGGACAAAGTGTGTCCAGTCAAGAATTACCGTGAGCTGAAGGGCTTTGTCAAGTGTCATACTGCTGATAGAATGGTCGATGTGAATGGTTACAAAATTCGGAAATGGCAGTAACTGCATGGCAAGTTTAAGGTCATTGACCTTAAGCCTGAGTTCCTACAGATCCATGTTTCCGAAGACTGTGGAAGTTCCAAGTCATAAAAACAGCGGGTGCCGTACACTCTGACGCGATTTATAATGCATTGAGAACCTAATAATGTACCCTATGTAAACTGTGTTGGTAGTTTAAAAAAATATATATTTTTATCTCAAATAGACAGTATAAATGAATAAATGAGACCAAGCAACACATACACAAAAAATATTTGTGTCACCCACTAATATTTTTTACTTTCTTTCACAAAAATCAGATAGAGCGTGCTTTAAAAAGCAAGTAAGATGGTAGGTTTTTCGTTTGTTTGAACCAAAATAGATCTCTGTTCAGATAAGGACTTTATTGCAATGTTGTTAATTAGGCGTAAAAATAGCATACTGCTGGCGTAGAGCAACAACACTATTTTGCAGTACGGAAGCTTATATATACGATTTCTAGTTTTACAAGCCTATAAAATATAATTGAAGGATTTTCTAATGATCATTCTTTCATTTTTAATCATTTAAAATTTAGTTTCTCTCAGAATGATTCGAAAAATCAATAAAAACTCAATCGGTAGTTTAGGAAATTAAAATACAATTTCATCGGCAAACATTTTGCTGATAGTGTTCTGGTAATTTTTGAGGGTATATATGCAAAACAATATAGCACATGGTAGGGAAAGATAATAGAAAGTGCAGTGCTTTGTAAGATAAATAAAGTTCAATAGGTATAAATACGAATCATTGAGTGAGCAAATTCATAAAGTTCATTTGTATTCATAAATTTATGTTGATAAACAAATATATAACATCAATTATGACTCTACTGTCGTGATTATTTACAAAATAGATTTTCCAATTTCAGGTGGAAGCTATTTTCCGGCGAGTGTTTTCAGAGGCCCAAACGTGTAAATAGCTACGGAAAGTCGGACAGTTCACAAGCGCAAATTAAATGCCCGTATGAGTGTCGGCAGTCGGCAGTTACTAGGCACAGTCAAAGCTTCGTAAATTGTAATAGAAAATGGGGCGCTAATTGTTACAGTTTGCGACACGCCACTTTAAAAAAGTAAAGGTATTGAAGAATGTTTAGTATACCCGAAGCCTAGTACGGAAAGAGTTACACTAGCGTAGAAGATGATGCACGTACGTAACCGAAGTTGAAAATAAGGTGAACGTAGAATTTCTTTCAATATAAATCTTGTTAAGTAACTGTGTACAAACGCTACTGCACTGCTGTAATACATGCAAGCCGAGAGGTTATGCAACCTTCGGACAACGCTCCCAATTAGGCACAGCACGCCAACTAGGTTATATAATAGTAAACACTGCTGGAGAAAGGCAAAATCCTGTACAAACTCTTCATTTGTGAGGAATGATTGCCGTCAGAAATATAGATTAGCCTTAATTTATTTTCTTCAAAACTAGGGTGAATATGCATTCAGATGCATAACTTTGAACAACTGCTTTTGCAAAATTTTGTTCATTTAAAAAATAAGTTTGTCATTATGGGGTTAAATCTCCAGCTGCCATTATCAGCAACCTACCTAAACAGCTATTTAGTGAGGCTAATTGTTTTTCTATTATTATAAGTTGTGAGGCTCTAGGCAAACAGAAATTGAGCCTATGCTCAATGTTTTGCTGAAGCTAATTTAAAAAATTGGCCCTACCTGAGCCATTACAACTCAAAAAAGCTTTCAAAATACAAGAAAAAACAGTTTGTATCCTGCAAACTAGCCATCAAGAACTATGCAGCTGTGATAATATGCTAATTAGTAGTATCTGAGTTGTAGGAATTGTAACTCTTTAAACTCTCAATGTGATGGCCACACTTATTTCTAAAGTTATAGTCTTACTCATTGAAAACTGAGTCTGACTAGTATCAAGCTCTGTATGTGATAGATTTTGGAATAAATAATTATTGTCTTTTCTCAAAAAATCATCTTCTTTAGCAATGTTTAGAGGAAAATATAGAATGCTTACTTTTTGTTGACTCAAACCTTTCAAGCAGGAATTTGAAACATGCAGGACTTGGATATAAAAATTACTGACACAACTGTTGCAGCCAGTGAAGTCTTAACAAACTCTCAGGAAAAATGTTAAATTCTGTTCCTAAAGAAATAAGTTTTGACAGTCCTGTTTATAGTAACCTGACACAAAAATTATCAAATCTTTCTAAATTTACTCATTTTGCAGACCTACCAGCATGATATCACTTTAGGAATTAATGTCAGATTGTTTGCATGGGGCTCACTGGTTTGTATCTAATAAATAGAATAAAAAGAAGAAGAGAAATAGTTTGTCAGCACACTTTCAGATCTACAGCTCACTGTTGATAAATATAATGGCAAATTTATATTCATTTTTTCAAAAACATTTTGGTAAATAAAGAATTATTGAGTCCACAATTACATCTTGACCTTGCCAAATATAAGAGTTTGTGTACCATTGCAAAATTTAGTATAATAATTGCCATACTCAAAATGGGTTAGTGATATTTGAAAGAAAATGACAGAAGCAAAACATTTTAAAATTAGGAGGCCTGTTTATTGCCTGCAGGTCTTCAACATGAGTCTAAATCTTTATTGAAATGAAAGCCTTCAACATACATTTCTAAACTAGCCTACTGGTGCAAGTATACATTGTCTTTAACTTCCATTTTGCTAAGAAAAAACATATCTCTAGAAGTACTGTCAAAATTGTAAGATATTAAAAATGCCCAAACCGGTTGGAGAATAATTTTTTACTATTTTTACTTGTTTAGTCTTTGGCATTTTTATGATATGATAATTGTATAAATTTTAATTTAAAAATATAACTCAAATCTTTATCATCAATATGGGATGAAACTTCATGATTTTTTTTTCCTTTCCACTGCAACTCATGTTTATAGCTGTATTAGTTGTTGTGTAATAAATGTTCAAAAAGGTGATGTGACTTTTGCACCACTTTGTAGATAATATTTTTCAAGCTTTCTGGCTAAACCCCAAAAGCTAAGGTAATATAATATAACATAGTATACATATAACCCAGAAAAAAGTATTAAATTTATCTTCATCATATCTGTATTATTATTATTTTCCATGCACTTTGGTATTGGCCATCTTGATATCTGTATCATCCATGCATTTGGTATTGACATTGATACAGTTCTGTTTGGAAGACTATGCACTCTTGAAGTGTAAGTTGATAACATTTTTGAACTCTCATAGAAACTTACAGCTAAGCTCTGCCCTGCTAATTATGTCTTAAAATTGGATAAATGAGACATTCTTTGGACCATGCATAAGCAAGGTAAATTATCCGGTGTCTTACTCAAGAGATTACAGGAAAAGCACACATACAAATTATTCTCTGTAGCTGGGATGTGCAAGGTTTAAGCTTGTTGAGATGATTTCAAATTATTCCAACAACACCATGATATGTGCACCGGATGACATGCATACTAAATGATATGCTTTTGTATATACATATCTTCCAAACTATATTCAGCAAATAATTTCTATTAGAGTTGTGTATTCAAATTTTTCTATGTGATCTTGTTTTTTGGAAAAACTGGCTAATTCCTAAGCCATCTGTGAAAATAAATTGAAGCCAAGTCTAACACAGGTTGAAAGATTTGGGACACCAGTGTCAACTTTTGTGTATGTAATGACTTTAGACATGAAGTCGCTATCCTTGATTGACTGTATTCAAATTATTGTAATACTTGAATTTATACAGAACCAATTTGATTAGAAAATATCTCAATGCTCTAAAAAAAAAATCTGCATCATCTGAATTCTAATGAATTTTAATGCATGCTTGTATAATATCAATATTGATTACACTTGAAAATGATATCACCACTCACTGCATTGTTACTATAACTCAGATGCATGATGGAATGATGGCATCAATGTAACTACTCAAGTAGTGTTGCCAGATGTGAACACTAATAAGTAGCAGCTATGTGTATGCTCCAAAAGTAGTCAATTGAGCCTGTTTATTGCCCAAACATGAAAATTGTTTGGCAATAAATTTGTTTCATTAGAAACTACATGAATTTACATTTCACATATATACTTGTTCAACATTTCACTGATTTAGTATGGCTTATAGCACAGCAATGAACTAAAACTATTCTTCTTGATAGTAATTGACATCACAAAAATAAATGAAAGATCAACGTGTTCTCACAAACAGGTGATAATAAGCTTTAATTTTAATGTATGCTAATAATATAAAATCAGTATAACTTTCTTCTCAAAGATGTGAATTTGGAGTACAGTAGGAATCTACACTAAATTGGCAATTTTTGGTGTTCAAGTGTGTAGACCAGTTACTTATAAAAAGTTCCAGTTATTACCAATGCCAATTGATTGACATACCACTAGCTGTTTGTATACAATACAATTTTATAATTTTGATATTGCTGCTTCTAAAAACTTTGTTGACCTTGCATCTAAACACATTGTTGACCTTTTAGTAAGCACCTATAATTATTATCAGCAATCAGTACCAATGCATTTTATGTGAACAATTTGCAGGTGACTGCTGCTGCCTGCTGCTGCCTGTAATAATATCCTCATAAAACTATTTCTTTACTTAACATCAAATGATGTAATAACTTTTTAAATTTTTTTAATAGATTGTGGCACCTCCATTTAACCTAGATGACAGTAATAGCATGGTAGGACTATTTGTGAATTGATTCTGCACTGTCTATGTTCTAAAAAGATTAATGCTTGGCCCTTATGAATTTGTAAGATAGGCTGTTTCTGTCTGTGGATACAAGTTAGGTCAAACAATTTGTCTATAATAATGCAGCATTGCTGTGTTATGTTATTTTTTTCATTTCTTGAATAAATTTTTTTCAAATTTAGACTGTTAAAGATGCACTAAATATTTATTTTATTTCAGATATTGGGATATTGACCATAACTAGTTTGAATAGATTGAAGTAAGAAAGGCGCAGGCCCGATGGCTCGCAAGCGTGGCAGAGGAGGTAGGACAGGCAGAGGTGGAAGGGCAAGGCGTGGAAGGTCTGCAGGAAGAAGTAGCACTACAGTGGCAAGTTCTCCGAACAGTTCTGCTTCCAATACTTCTCCTGAAGACCACACAACTCCTACACTTCATTCTAGTCTGCAGGTGATTTTATGATTAAATTTTTATTAATGCTTATGGATTAAAGAACATTAATAAGCTGTGTACTATTTTGATTAAAAACAAACTGTCAATGGGTAAGCTTGAGTAACAATGAGTTCTATTGGCTACTATTTTGTTCTAATTTGTACATGAAATGATATTTTGTTAATATTGTAATAATATTATCATGCTGCTGCTGAGATGGCTCTAAGGTGGTGATATTGATTTTTCTTTACTGTAAATTGAGTGTGCTCTTGTTAGTGAAACTGAAAGTAGTGCAATTGTCATTTCTTGGAGGTAAATTTCATTGTTGCTGCAAGCTACATTTTAACACTCTCCCTCCAAAGATATATGGTACAGCGATTATCTAACCTAACGTAACCAAAGCACTATTATTTATAAATACAAATTTTCAAGTTTTGTTAAATTTGTGTTCATCAATTGAATCAGTTAGTTCTGATTAGAAAGAAAATTAACAGGATAACCAAATATGTGAAACCTTAATCTCTCATTTTCAAATTCACAGCAGAGATATTTAGTGGCATGTAATTTTACCTGCATGAAGAATCGTAGTTAAAAAAAAATTATGGTATTTAATTTTATAGGTAAGAAAATCTAAGTCATCTTGAATTATACATGGATCTAATTTGTAAAGATAACATGTTGATAATGATTTCCTTCCAGGCTGGATTAATTATTTTTTATTTGTTATTTTAATTCAGAAAGTCTATGTTCCCTTATAACTTTATGAACAAGATTTTTTTGTGTGTAGGTATGTAACAAAACTTGCCAGTAGTATGTAATTATGTGGTAAATCTACATCTTTTGCAGTGAATGATTGTCTCTGAAGTGAATTGTTCTATGTAACTCATTCCTGGGAATTCAATTTACTTTCCATTTCCTGTTGTTTTAAAATCTTAAATTCTCCTCTGAGTTTTAGCTTTGTTTGTATGAGGCTCAAGTGTGCAAGAATATAGGTTGTAGTTTCTATTGATGTTCTGATAAATCTGTGCTGTTCTGGCTTATGGGAAAGGCTTCTTGATATATGTGATGTTGGAGAAACAGTTGACTTTTGCTTTAACTACTGTCCCCTATATTTTCATATTTCCTTTTACCATACAGGGTAAGTTATTGATTTAAGATTAACTGTACTGGAATATTCCAGTTGTGCAATGTTTGGTGTAATAGTTTTTATCACTGTGTTCTGTAATCTTTAAGGCTTGGAAAGTTCACTTCTGATTTGAGAGCTTAAGAGACCAAATACTGATTGATGACAATAGAGAACTGGTGTTTCTCTGAACAAAAGCCATCTAGGAAAGAAAAAAATCTCTCCAACCAAAGGACACCTTGTTAAGATTTATAAAAGATAACTTAAAGGGCTTTAGGTACTATCATAGTTATCATATGTTTATGATTTATGTTTGCTTATGCACTGTCTTTAATTCTGTTGGCTCTTCAATTTCTACTGCTTGAATATGCAAAAAATTTGAAATTTCTGAGAGATGGGTTCCAAGTGGCATGAGTTATGAAGAGAAGACTACATACTTCTGTTGCCAATTGAATGGACGAAAATTTCTTCCCCCATTCTGAACTTGATTGAAATATATTTTGATGCAGAGAGTCATCTGATAGGGATGGAACAAAATAGCTTGTGAATTGTGCAAAAATTGTAAATGTGAGCTTTATTTATCTGCATTTTAATCATCTAGATCTTGATTCCTAACTAATAAGTTCAGCATGAGAAAGGAATTAAATTACTGCATATGGTTTTGATGTCCATACAGTAAATTTTGTGAAGTTAGAGTGAGAAATAAAAAGAAAAAAATTAATAACTCTTGTTCAGTAAAAAAAAATATAGAAATATTTATTATCCATAATATCTATACAGTTTAATTTGTATAAGAACTAACACAGCAAGAGGACTTTAGGAATACTACTGTAAACTCTGTCATCTTCTTGACTCAAGCATTAGTTGCATTCATCTGATTCTGGAATGCATCAACACAAACACAAAACATAATTGTACAGCAGGGCCTTGATGATGTCATGGTGTTTTCTTCCTTAGAATAAAAAATGCAGTCTTTTGGTAATAATTATAAAGGCTGGTTGGAATCACAGAAAACATTGATCACCCACACACGTACATGCATTTTTATGTTATGTGAATAACTCCTAGGAGACATTATTCAGACCTTGATTATCTTTTTAAACGTGAAGTGTTGCAGTTTTACACAGATACAGTACCATTTCATTTTTAAAGTGCAACTCTCAAATTGAAAGTTTTAAAAGTAAACACAACAATTAAAGGAAAATAAAGTACATGTGATTTTTATCACTTTAAAAATGTTTATTCTTAAAGCCATCAGAAAGAATATTTTGATTTTATTCTGAATCTGGGCACTCACAAGCTAGGGCAGAAATCATCAAACATGTTCAGGATTATGTTACATGAAAAGAAAAAATCTGAAGAAGTTAAAGAATGCAACAACAATGCCATTTCATGCTAATACGAATTTGCCACAATATCACATTGACCACCTCCACTAAAATAATAAAAAATAAAATGTGAAATTTAAACACAAATTTTGTTCATTGCCCATCTATTGATGCATGACATACAATTTAATTTTTTTTTGAGTGCCATTTATTTGAATGCCAGTTGTTTGATGGCTTTACCTCTGGCTAAGGCAGTACACATCTAAACACCTGGATTGAGTGGGAAGCTTAAGGCTGTTTTCCTGAAGGGAAGCCCACTCAGAGCTGCAGAATCTGGCCCAACCCAGTACTTGGATTCAAACTCTGCATCATCAGGATGAAAGGTAAACAGGTTACCACAAGGCCATAGTGCCCTTAGATAGGAAGAAAGAAAAATAATGGAAATGGTTTGCAGCAAACAAGAATAATCACTATTGTGAAGTAGAAGTTAATGCACGCATTAGGCACTTCTTAGACAGATGGGAAGTCCTATGTGTTCATAGGAAGCATCCTGTTAGTATGCTGGCAATGAAGGTTGTTTAGAAACCTATCCTAAAATGAAGAGTTTTCGATTCCTGAGGTATGCCGAAGGACAATTCATTGCTTCAGGGTTTCACAAGTATGTGAAAGACTTGTGGTCTGAGCAATCAGAACTGTATTATAGGTAAGTATTTAAATTTTTTCCTCTAATCACACATTTTTATACAAAGTGGTAATACAGAAACCAAGGTTATCTATGTGCAGTGCTAAATTCAGAATGATCATCTAATGTGATTATTGTGAATTTACTAGGAGTATATCCAAAAAACACTCTGCAGGCCTCTAAGAGTCACAAATGAACTCAACATTTCAACTAGTGCAAGAGTAGAGGTACATCATAAAGGGTCTAGGAAAGTTTTCCTTCTTATGAAAGAAGTTTTACAAAAATATTCTACAAAACCTCACTGACCTTCTTTGCTTAAAATAAGTAAATAATACATTTAGATTGCTTTTGAATATTGTCTTCTGCCTTTAAGTCCGGGACAGGCAATGAAATGCACTAAAAAAAGCAATACAAGCATGAAATGCAAGATAATTCAATGTTCAATATGTAAATAGTTAATACTCCTATATGCTGAATCTTCAAACCCTGTTTAGTACCGTGTTGATGTCTGGAAACAATTCAGTTGCAGATACTTAACAGGGTTACTAGTTTTCCTACATTTGGACTTTACTTCAAGGAAAAGAATTTGTACCATACTAACAGTATTACTTATGAGTAGATTTTCGGAGGGTGAAAGAAGAACTTGTAGTATCTCAAGTAAAATACCGAGTCCATACATGGTCACGTTAAAAAGAAATTGGAGGAGCAGCAAAAATCGATCATCAGTAAAGTGAAAAATCAAGTAAACAATGTGGAAGTAAAAAAAATATCCAGGAGAGACCAAGGGCCTAGTTATGGCTATGCTATCCTAGGAGGTTCTCTTACATGATCTTAATATAGGATCCTTATTAGGGCAAGACTCTCCATAACGTGTGATTAGCCAATCCAACTCTACAATGATTGAAGTGATGACGGCTCATCTGTTCACCCAGAAACTGAAAAAAAACATGTAACTTTTTCTGGAAAATTATAACTTGGTAAAATACCCCAGAAAGTTACCCACTTTTTGATACCTTTTTTTGCAACTAAGTCTCATTCTTCTGCAAGTTTAATAAATTTGTTGGTCTGTAATTATATATGTATTGTAAATGATAATTTTTTCTCGCATCTGTTACTACCATCAATTTGGAAGTAAAAGTTAATATTGTGCTTCAAGAAAAAACCTGATTACTTAGTTTTATAATTTCCTATTATGAGTTTTAGTAGGTGGTAAAGTGTTTACAAATAACATGAACATGTAGGTAGTCTTACATTACAGAAGATAGATCACAATTTTTTTGAATAGTTATTGAGTGGTCACAGCTTCTCAGATTATGCTTGTATATTGTAAAGATCTAAGGCTGATTTTAAAATGAAAATATAAGAACTTCTTTCAAAAAATGGTGTGAGAGCTTGTCTGAAGTCTTGTTCATTCAGAGAACCATCTAATTATCATGGGAGATCATAAAGCAATTATGTAAAAAATGAAAAATGTTATACTGTAGAACAATAAAACAAACTATGGAGGAAGCAAGTTCACAACCACCGAACTGTGTTTCCATTGAAAGGACAAAAATTATTACACATGGTAAAAAAGCCACATTTATAGATAATGAGTCACAATTTTGTTGGAACTATTTTGTGTGGGGTCGTGGGCAGTCATGACCCATAGCCATCATCTCCGTAGTAGTGCTTCACCGTCATCGTCAGTGGAGTGCATCACAGTTGTTGCCCCACAAGTACATCAGGATTATCACAGTGTCATGTCTTCATTGGTACCTACCCTGGGTGTATACAGCCTTCAACATTGCCATTTCAGCAACATTTTGTACAAATGTGTTCAAGTTTTTTCTCTATAAACTGGAGTATTTACATTTGCTCATTGCAAAACATGACACATTTTAGCCCATAGCTAACATCTTAAAAATTGAATTGAAATTCATTTGTAACTTCTTATTTGGTTAATTTCCAATATAATTTATATCTTAAGGATTTTCTTTATTCTCAACTCCAAAAGGAGCTAGATTGCTTATGAACATATCAGACTTATTCTAGCTGTACATGCTCCATGGACATTATTTCTCATTGAACACTCCACTGATTCATGGCCAGGCTAGTCTCATACACAAAACAAGGTATGAAGTATCCTAAAAGAAAATTTTCTAGAGAATTCTATTGGTCACCTATTGCTGAATTCTAACTCTGAACATTTAAAAAATGCTTGTAATGGTTTAAAATTAAATCTATATTTCTTTGTGCATGAGTGATGAACCAGCTATTTGGCTTTGAGAAGTTCCCATTCATTTCTTGAGTCTTGAGTAGATAAAATTACTATAAAAGCATGTGTAAAAATTTTTATTTTCTACTTCTTTCTCTGAAATGACTAAAAAAGAATTATAAATGGTATAAAAGTATGAAGGAATCGAACTCCCAGAAATAGAATAATTTGTATTTATGTTGACATTGATAGAACTAAATCAAAGGTATAATATTCAAACTATTTGAATTTCATTTAGCATTAGTGGATACCATATCAGAGTTTTCACTCCAAACGAATTAAGTTTGGAGAATTTAATTTACATTGCACTCCCATCACTTCATTTAGAATAAATTCTGATGTGTTACGTAGTACTTTTGAGGTACGTAGGAAAATCGTAGTACTAATGGCAATTTTTTTCACCACCCTAATGTCCAATGATTGATGAGCATCACATTTTTTCGTTGCATCAAAAAAGCAATCTATTTCCTTTCAAGAATGAATGGTAAATACAAAGCATCAAAATGTGCAGCTCACAACATAGAAATTGAATGGATTGAGAAGCTGCTTTTGTATAAATCCCAACAGTAAAGAGTTATATTACCATGGATGTTGTATTCTAATCGGTTATGTGAATATGTTTTTGACATTCTGAAAGTAATGGAAAAATTAGTGCATCCTTCATTTACAAAAGAGTAAGTTTTGTGCTTGAATTGCAGCCAGTACTATTGTTCTGGTAACGAATCTCAAAGTTCAAACATAAATTTATGCATGGTGTGATAAAACATAAGCCCTATTTATCAAAGTAAACTTCTTTACCACAAATATTTTCATAAACAGCGATATGTTACAATATTATATGTAATAGTGGAGCGTTAGAAGCTTATTTTTGCTGACTTCTTCTAAATTAAGCTTGAAACTTGTGTTCTGTACTTATTGTGTTTTTGATGTTCATTCACAAACACTTGAGATCTTGAAAAACATCAAAAAGATAAAGTGAAACAAGCACTTGCAAATTTTAATGTGGCTAGGTAGAACATATCTGCCTTTAAAGACCAATGATATTGTAAATTCTGATAAAAAAAGTCTAAGTGTCATCAATAATCATTTGGGGTGCAGTGCCTTATAGTATAACAGGTAAATTTCACTCTTCTTTCTTCTACATCAGCTAAAATTTGTACATAATAGCTTTTGTACAGGCCAGGGAGTTAGGCTGCAAAGTTTTTCAAATTTCATGCATCAATTTAAGGTCTTTTAAAAGTGCCAAGAATATTTCAATAGTTGTTTGAGTGACAGAGCATCACTCATGAAGAAGGTTACCAGATCCTTATAGTTAATTACATATGAATGCGTTTTCAGTTGAATTATGTGTTCTTATATTTGATATACAATCAATAGCAGAATTTTGCTTGATGATATATGTTTCAGTTATTAAGGTTATTTCACATCACATCCTTCCTGTGACATCCTGTATACATACTTGTACATACAGTATATGTATGATCTCGCATACCTACAAGTTAAATGTATTTGAATACATGAACAATTTTTCATATCCCCATTTGGTAAAAGACTAAACCAGATATCAAATGCAGTATTTTTTCCAATGTGAAATGCTGGCTTCACTCCTGAAAGTCTTGTGATCAACTCTGAAAGTCTTCAGTCTTCAACCCTGAAATACACAACCAGGGCAAGCTTCCGGTAAGGTCAAGTTATCTAACATAATTTTTTTCCACACGTGCAGGAAGGTGAAGAGAGCTCTTCATCTGAGTGTTCATCCCCTGACTTCTTAGGGTTCTTAAGCCCATCTGATGAGTTGACTGAAAATCTTCCTTGTTCTCTGCTGGTAAAAGAAGTAAAGTGTTCTGCGGTAAGTATGCAGTCAGAACTTACAGCCACAGACAAGACGCAAGTTCACAATGCTCAACTCTCTGAGGATTGCCGTTCTACTGAAGCTGATTCCTTGAGTGGTCATTTGTTGAAGACCAAAGAAATTCAGCGTGAAGAGTCCCAATGCAAACAAAATAGAGCTACTGATGATAATTTTATTAAAAAGTTCGATCATGCGGAGAAATTGCTCAAGGAGAATGAGGGTATACCCTTGACTGATGTAGCAGAGATTGATGCCAGTCAAAACACTTGGGAACCAACTTTGAATAAAACTTCAGGAGATATCGCAATTGAAAATGCTTCCTTTGAAGCTTTGAAATCATTGCTACTAACTACAGATGAATTACCATTAGTTGATGAAATTAATTGTGAACACTATGTAAATTCTAACATTTCTGATACTTATAGTGAGAAAAGTGACCATGACAACAAAGGAAAGAATACTGTAAAAGATCCAAATGAAGGTTATGAGCCTGATTGTTTTTCTTCAGTGGCATCTTCTGTTGCGAGTCAATCAGGGTGCACACTCAGAGGTAAAGTTGAAGATGACTCAAATTTTGATGTCCAACATATTAGCAAAGAGGTAGTTGATACAGACTATGAAGAAAATTCTTGTAGTCAGAATGATGGTAGTGATGACATTGGTTCAACAAAAGTCACGCTTGTGAGTATTAGTGATGCTTTTGAAGCAGAAACTGATGATGAAACTGCCTCGAGGATACAGAGATTAGAGGGAACTTTAGAAGCTTCAAAGGAAATAGCTGTTATTGATACTTCTCTTGTAGAAGAATATTGTGACCTCTCATTTGAAGTGGAAAAAGACGATTTTGAGCCAACTTGTGATGATAAAAATGAGGCAAAGTTTAAAAAAAATCTAAGGCTTGAATATGTATTACGTGCGTCGACTGATACCAAACCATCTGATGAGTTTCAAGTTGAGGGGCTGCCTGTAGAAGAAGATCTGATACTGTCGCAGGAAGAGTCTTTTCAAGAAGATAATCAGCTGTCAATCCAGCTGAGAGATTTCAAATCTCAGGATGGAGAATTACATAAAAGTGAAAGTGAACTTTCATCCATTAATAGCAATAATAATGAAGAAAAACTCTGTACTAAGGTTAGAAAAGATGATACTGAGAGCATGCTTTGCAATGTTAAATGTCTTGATTCTTGTACATTACCTGACACAGAACAACTCTCTCTTCTTACCTGTAGAACCTCTATACATGGGAGCACGATTACAAGTAAGAAAGCCAAAGGAGAGTTAGAGGTCTTGCCAGAAAATGTAATCACCTCACACTCACCAAAAGAGTCATCAGGTAAGATACCATTTGATAGTGAAAATCAAATGAGATGCAGTTTTGGACCTAGTTCTGAAGACACTGACACCTGCATTGAAAATGTTGAAGTGGATGAAATGCCAGTTTCATCAACTGATAGTGTAGTAGATGATTCTTTGCATGATGAAGTTGAAGAACAATTAGGGAAGACTACTAATAAAATTTTCTCTCCCTCAAGATTTACAAAAAGGACAGAACTTGTCAATTTGTCAAACACTAACAATATTTCGAGCATCACAGACATAAAAGATTCCTTGAAGGAATACAATGTACCATATGGTTCTTTGTATACTGAGCAACGGTCATCTGATGATGAAATACAGAAGCTTTCAATTTCTGGCTTGCCTTTGGCCCCTGCACACCTGGATCTAGGTCCACAGCTCTCTGCTGATGTACAGAATCTCCCGCTACAAGAAGCATCTGATCAAAAAACATCAAAAAAACATGATGATGCATCTCTCTTTTTGTCTAGCAAAGGAATATCTGCTAGTGCCATTGATCAGGCAAATATCAATTCAGAACAGCCACCTACTGGTACTGAGAAGTTATCCCCCATTATACCTCAGTTGACACCTGAGAAGGCTCCACCTGCAGAAAAAATTCATGTATCAACCGAATTTATTACACAAGAGATTTTGATAAGTTCTCCATTACGGCCATCAGCAAATCAGTTACAGCAGGTATTTACAGATGGACTACTGCAAAAATATGATGAGCTTAAGCAACAATTTGCTGATGAGCTGCAGCAACAATCTACTAATGAGCTGCAGAAACAATCTGCTCATGAGCTGCAGGAACAATCTGCTGATGAGCTGCTGGAACAATCTGCTGGTGAGCTCCAGGGACAATCTGCTGATGAACTCCAGGAACAATCTGCTGGTGAGCTACAGGAACAATGTACTGGTGAGCTCCAGGAACAATCAGCTGGTGAGCTGCAGCAAAAAACTACTGGTGATCAGCATGAACAATCTACTGGTGAGCTGCAGATACAATTTGTCAATGAACTGCAACCTACCGATAGGCTGCAGAAACAATCTCCTGATAAGCTGCAGAAACAATCTACTGATGAGCTGCAGAAACAATCTACTGATGAGCTGCAGAAACAATCTGCTGATGAACTGAAGCAGCCCCCTGCTGATGAACTGAAGCAGCCCCCTGCTGATGAGGTGCAACAGCCCTCTGCTGACGAGTTTCAGCAGCCGCCTGCTGATGAGGTGCAGCAGCCCCCTGCTGATGAGGTGCAGCAGCCCCCTGCTGATGAGGTGCAGCAGCCCCCTGCTGATGAGGTGCAGCAGCTTCCTGCTGATGAGGTGCAGCAGCTTCCTGCTGATGAGGTGCAGCAGCTTCCTGCTGATGAGGTGCAGCAGCTTCCTGCTGATGAGGTGCAGCAGCCACCTGCTGATGAGGTGCAGCAGCCACCTGCTGATGAGGTGCAGCAGCCACCTGCTGATGAGGTGCAGCAGCCACCTGCTGATGAGGTGCAGCAGCCACCTGCTGATGAGGTGCAGCAGCCACCTGCTGATGAGGTGCAGCAGCCACCTGCTGATGAGGTGCAGCAGCCACCTGCTGATGAGGTGCAGCAGCCACCTGCTGATGAGGTGCAGCAGCCACCTGCTGATGAGGTGCAGCAGCCACCTGCTGATGAGGTGCAGCAGCCACCTGCTGATGAGGTGCAGCAGCCACCTGCTGATGATCTGCAGCAACAATCTCCTAACAATTACCTACATCAGCAAGCTGACAATGCCCTTCTGCAGCAATCTGCTGACAAACTGCAACAGAAATCTACTGATGATCTGGAACAGAGGTCAACTGAAGAACCACATACAAAGAGTGATGAATCGGTTATATCAAAAACTAAAATGCTCCAGAAGTTGACTCTGAATTCTCATCCTCCATCTCCCAAACCTACTCTGGAAGAAAAGCCATCATCCAGTTTGTCAGGTGCAACAGTGAACGTCAAGGCTAAAAAGCCAGCTCGAAAATATGGTAAGTTTCAATATGTAGTTTTATTATTCATCCTGCATGATTATTTCAGGTTATGACCTCCCCAATGATAACTTGAAATTTTTATCAATATAGATATGAAAATATACATGAGGTTATTTGCTCAACAACAGTGCTACAGAGAACAACTGAAAGTGTATTCATTCCACTTGGAGTAAAAGCACAACACTAACGTCAATGTATGTGAAAGTTTACAAATGAGCTCCTCTTATTGCTCAATATAGAAGTATATCACTTGTTAGAGAAGTCATCATTCAGAAGAATAATTTCTCCAATTTTGAAGCATGAATTGCACAATGGAGAAATTAGATATTTTGCAATAATCAAATAACAAAATTGTCTGTTATCCAAAATTTGACATGTTTTTTTTCTGTGTGGGATCCACAAGGTTCTGTATAATGCTGTACTAACTTTGTTTAAAACAAAGAATACAATCAAAGTGCGTTACTAAAGTTTTAAGTTAGGCTCACACATATAGCACAAATAAAAGTTTTTTGTTTCAAGAATGGTACATATTGTTGGCATCAGTTTTCAGATGAAGATTTGCATATTACACTTGCACAGAAAATATTTGTCAGTTTATTTTAGAAATACAGCAATGTTGTATCAAAGCCTTCATTATTGGTAAATTAAGCTTGTTTATAGGTATTTATCATGTCCACTAGTTGTTCAAATGAGTGAGAAAAAAAACTTAACCTCACTTTCTCCACAAAAATTTTCCTTTACAAATAGCAATAGAGACCATAAGCCCACATGTACTACAATTCAAACTAATTGGAATTTACAAATACAAATAAAGGATAACTGATTATGAAAGAAAAACATTGAAGAAATGCCAAAAGCCATTCTACTGAAAATAAAGATTTCCGTTTCTGCATTGGTGAGTAATTATTATTACGGTAAGTAGTATGTGTAGTGCCAACTGTAATTCTTGCACACAACACTGTAAGGCTTAAACATTTTATGCAGTTGAAATTGTAGCTCGCTTTAGTGATCAAAAGTGGAGTTCAGGCTCAGAAAATTGAAATTATTGTGAAGAACTTTGGGTTCAATGGAAATTTCTAAATGAAAATTTCTAGTATATATTGCTGGATCCTCTGGTACTCAGTGTTTTAATGCAAGATAAATAATAATTCACTTGCATATTTTGCTTATTGTTTTCTTAAAGGATGGTTCCAAGTAGAACCTCCTGATTTTTTTATGCCCATACCTTGACTCTGAGGGCTTCTTGTTCTTTCTTCATAGGAGTAAATTTGTTTTCTAACCCTCTTTAATGATGCTTGCAAGTGTCTTGGGCATAACTTAGCCTTCTTTGTTCAAAGGGTTTCGGTCTCTTTTTATTCATGTTTAGAAAATAAATAAAAGAACAAAGATGCATTGATGAAAGCAAAGCATTGTGTAACATCTATGAATGAAATTGTTTACTGTTGTTGGTTATAAGATAGTATAGAATGTTTTAGCATTTCATAGCCCTGGTACTGGATCTCCCTTAATCAATAATTAACATCTGAGAGGGAATATCACATTCAACACCTGTTCATATTCACCCATCTGCAATGCTTTCTACTTAGTGCTAATCCAATTTTAACTGGTAGTCCTTCCTATATCATGACATACTCATTCTAGATGACAGTCTCAAGCATTCCTGGCAGTGTCAATCTTATTAAAAATGTAACTTCTCTGTGTTGTTAACTTTCTGATAGTGTCATCTTTTCAAGGTGAATGAAAGACTCGTAAGTTTGTGTTATTTCAAGCATAATTTATATTGATTTTCATTGCCTCGATGGCTCAGAAAACATTTTGTGTTGTATGGAAATTTATATTCTTCACATAATTACACTGATATCGTGTATTTTATACTGATCTACATTGTCACAATGGATGGGAAATATTTTGAGTTCATATGAAAAATTATATCGTTCACATATTACACTGATACTTTTGATTTTTGTGCATCCTTAAACAATTGATAAAAGAACAAAAGAATTGCCAGCCAACAAACCAATACATGTTTGTGCTTATATTATTAGAACGGTGGCATGCTTGCGGGAATTTTTTCCTATGTGCAAGATGGTTCTTTTAGGTTTGTTATGGATCATTCATTGGAGCAAGTTGCATCTATGGAAAAGTAGAATTGATGTCAAGTTATATCTACTGTATTATGGATAATTGCTGGTGTAAGTATTGCAATGTTGCAATGATTAACCTACAAGTTTTTATATTTTGTGGATCATTTGCAGGTGAGGAGCACATTTTGGTAACAGTTGAGCGCAATGTTTCTCCCGCCAATGGCAAGCACGAGTGTGTCCTCTGTGTGCCTGGTCGGGGCTTCCACGCCAAGGAGCTTGCGCAACACATGAGATCTCTCTCACACTTGAAAAATGTGCTGGTAAGTCCTAGTTCTTAACTTCTTTTTGTGTTGGTATTTGCAAATATGATCATTTAAAAAAACATCTTGGTTGTAACAAATTCTAACTAAGCTATGGTTTCTGAGGTTATGTTATAGAACTTATTTGAGCATGTGCCATGTGCAGTCAAGTTGCATTACATTCATGTTTCTTCATGATGTATTGAAGGGGAACTAAATTTAAGTGCAGTCATTCCTTCATTACTCTAATTTTTAGTTTTCATATACAGATTCTTGAATTTATAATTTACTGTAGGCTTAATAATTAAACAGTCATAACATATTGTGCATTCTAAGCTGTGATACATGGCTAGTTGAGATACTGGGATGTGCTAAATAGCCAGTCAAGGTACTGGGATGTGCTACATAGCCAGTGAAGGTACTGGGATGTGCTACATAGCCAATGGAGGGGACAATGGAATCACTCATTTGATGATTTTATTCATAGATCAATTTTTTTCTGTTATTTAAGTTTTGATCATAGAAGTTATTGAACAAAATTGTTCAGTTGTATGCATTTTTGGAGATCTCTGTTTGCCTCCAAGAGGTGGGTGAGGTCCCTGAACTTCCCTGAAGGGGTAGATGCTAATATGGTCTCTCTTGTCCAGCGGCTCAAGAGCACTTAATGCGAGAATCGACTGTACTTTGGTGTCATCGTGATGAATATGTGCAGGAGCTGGTGGATGTTGCTGCCTATGAAGAGCTGAAGATGACCAGCGATGTGGCTCTCCTCCTGGACAGGCTCTCTCAGGTCAGTTCTGTGAGCTTTTGATATGGTAGTATATGAAAATAGTTTTTTTTTGTGGAGAAAGAATTACTTTTTTCCAGTCTCACACCTAAATCATGTAGTGAAAAAAGGACAGAGTGTTGCCTCTTATTCTAGCATTATTTTTATCATCAAAAGTCTGTGTTGTAAATCATTCCTGTTATTATTCAAGTCGTAACACCTGTGCTCACCCTGCCCCTTGCTATCCTTGGAGTTTGACCTAACTTGGCACAATTTGACAGGTAGTAGATTGCAGTCAATCTTTCATTGTCAGTCGTTTTTATTAAAGATAAGGATATTACGATACTTTTAAAAATTATTTACTAAGGTAAATAATGTTAGCACACAAACCAGACCTAGCTTTTTTTATAAGATACTTGGAGCGCATGCCAGTGTACCGCACAAGTTACGGTAACTACCTGGTGGCAGCAGCACGCACGGCTCGCCACGTTGGCAGAACAGAGGATATAAAACGAGGTTGTGGTTGTTACTGCAGACTTGATAGGTAACCGTGAGCTTAATTTACAACCTAATAAGGGGTGCCAGCACTGTAATCGTTGGAAGGAAACATGACAACTACGTGGAGAGACTACATTTAGAGTCTGTTCTTTAATTTAACGAGGAACTTCATAGTGTAATGCATTTTAGGTAGTGCCAAACCAGGTTATTTATAGTTGATTTGACTATGTATGACAAATTTGTTTAATTTGGAGCATAAAAGCCCGGAAAGCTGGTTGCAAGCTTATCATTTTTATTGACGAAAATAATTATTGCCCTATAGAGGAAAATGAACGTTGCAACCATAAAGGCCATTTTCAATATCTGGAACGAAGGTTGAACAGATTTGGAAGAAGCTACTTTCCTTGATCTTGTAATAAAACTTTACGAAAGGCAAAACATACATATTTCTCATATCTGACAAACAGTGAGACCTAGCTGAAAACAACGTAGCTGACTTAATGAGTTATCACACGACGCCTGCTGATACAGTGTCGTTGCCAGAGCAGGTGGTGCAGCAGCAGGCCAGCAGGAAGCTGCACGCCGTGCGCCCTGAGGCGGCCGAGGCCACGCGGCAGCGGCTGCTACACGCCATCGTCCAGCGCAGGCGGCTCGTCAGGTGGCGCGTGTGAGTGCCCAGTGTGGTGGTGTGTTCTCAGCTGCTCCTTTTCTGTGTGTGTTCTGAGCTCCTCATCTACTCCTTTTCTGTGTGTGTTCTGAGCTCCTTATTCTCTCCTTTTCTGTGTGTGTTTTGAGCTCCTCATCTACTAATTTTCTGTATATGTGTTCTGAACTCTATATCCACTCCTTGATCTGCAGTGTCTGCACTGAAGTGTGTCCTGAGCTTCTCTTCCATTCTTCATCCTGAACCCTATGAAGACGAATAGCGCAAGGAATATTCCCTATTAGTCACAAACTCTTATTATTTATTCCGTACAAAACTTGCGTGAATGTGTGCACAAGTACACAAAATATGAACAACTGTTCACGTAATGTTTCACTAATATGTAAAATAAGTCTGTCCTTGTTTAGTTTAAACTGTTTGATATTTTAAACTTACGGTAATGAACATTCGAAAAATCTACATGGTTGGAATATTTTCAATCGGAATTTGGGTGCCATAAATTTGACTGTACCTTCAATTTTTCAATACCGATCATCGTTTTGAGAGATTCTACAGCTGACGCACAGCCCATGAATAAACCTTTCATTTCACCACTCAGTGCTCACGCTTATGTATAGAGTAGTCTAGTTTATTTTGGGACCTTCCTGTTCGCAAAGCGTTTTTCATGGGATGATACAGTTGCATTTTGCGTTTGCTGCGTGTTTTTCCATTGTCTCATGCTTACTGATATTGAAGGGTGCGAATGCTTATTTTGCAGGAAGGAGTCGCAATTAACGCAAGAAATAAACGAGCGTATGAATAACAAGAACACAGAGACCACGTCCAAGAAAACCACCCCTGCATTTGTCCCTCCTGCTGTTGCGGAGACCTCATCTGATCGTATCATTCTTTCAAAAAAAGAAGCTTCACCTGAAGATCATGCGGTAATGAAAGTCGGACGCGACACTGGGAAATGTAAACGAAGCAGACTTCTTGGGTCTGATGAAGACCCATGTGGGCTTCGGAAGGTCCCTCGGCTAAATGACGTAGGCGTGAACTCGAAGCTTCAGCATCACAACTCATCCAAAAATGATTCTATAGTTCCGCCACAAAAGTTAGCTACTGAAAAAGTGTCCTCAGTCGAAAAACGTCACTTGACTGAAGATGAATCGTCACCACCGCTAGGGCAGTGCACAAATAAGGAAGACTCCTCAGTAGGTCAAGAGTTTCTACCTACTGAAAGTAACCTTTCTCTTGTTCCTAATGAGAGTAATTCTGCTGCAAGTCAAGAAAAGCCCAATTCTTCATCAGTTTTCCGAGGACAGTTGGTGGCAAAGAGTGCGTCTACATTGCTGGAAGATCAGTATTCGGCCGGGAGTCACTCTTCTTCCTTACAAAAACAAGAAAGCGAGTCATCAGTGTCCAAAGAACAGCTATCAACAGATTCAACACTATCGCAACAGCAAGCTTTTATCGAGAATGACCTTAAAAAGACAGCATTTCAGATCCCTGTTGAATCTCCAAAGCCTCAAGACCAAGGTGCTCGTGATACCTCAGTACCTAAAGAGCTTTCTCAAAGTGACCCCTCGAAGCTACGTGAGCAACGTCCATGCACATCTTCGACCTCCCTGTCGCAAGTCGTGAGCAATTCTTCGAAACCCGCACTGCAGCGTGAGACTCAAAGTGAAAGCCCGGGGTCACAAGATGAACTGATGAATAGTAAACCTTCCGGGTATTCTGAAAAGATGCACAAAACTGAGGACGCCGAGCTTCTTCCTGCATTCAAATCAAATCGCACCTCAGCCTTGGGAAGCTCTTCGCATCTCAAGTCTTCCTCAAGCAAGCAGCCTAGCGCCCCTGCTAAGAAGGCACTGCCGGTTAAGAAGTCCAAAACTTCCTGTGAGCCTGTTCTGGTCGAGAATGTTTTACGTCGTGGTGCTTCAAACCACTCTGGCCCCAGTCATGGTAGTAAAGATGGTATCACTCCGAAGGTAAGACTCGTATGCGTAAGACCTTAGCATAACAATGTTGGGATGAATGTTGGAATATGCTATTTAGATTTCCGTTATGCTGAATTTTGGAGACTGTAACCCTGTGACTGTGAAAATGAATGATTTAGCCATCGTGGTTTAATGGCACATTTTACACTTCCAATAATAATGTAGTTTGGCAAATACTTATCATTTTAATTTACAACATGTTGCAATGATGTACTACTAGAATTAAACAATTCATTTAGTGTTCGTTAACTATCATTCAATTTGCTTTCAATCTTACTACCGGACAAATTAACCTATTTATTTGTAACTTATATTAACGTTAATATATCAATGCTTAATTGTTGTACGATATTTAGTTGATACTTCATAGTTAATTATACACAGTGTGGTGCCCTTTTTTTACGACACCCTGTATTTTGCGCACTAGTGATTTAATTAAGAAGAGTATCCAAGCTTTCCTAGCTGAGATTGGCTGATCCATAACATTTGTTGTCCGTGTGTTGTTGCAGGAAGTGGTGATCGTTGTGACTGATGACGACGAAGAGGATCCAAAAGTCCTTCCAAGTCCTCGACCTGCCAGCCAACCAAGCTGTGGCTCGTCCTCCTTGGTTCCAAAACGGCCCACTCGTGCCATCCTAGGTCACTTCGACCACGTTGCATTTGTGGGCGACATAGCCCAATTGAAAACGAGCAGGGCTTGGAATTTTAGGAAAATGACGTTTTTCAGTTCCGTTGCTGGCTTAAAGAACAAAATTCAAGTCCTCAAGATCATGAAAAAACATCTGCCTATGCGTACGCTGTGGCTCTTCTTGGCAGATCTTTCAATTGTTGCCCAGAAAGTTCCTGCAGGAGAAAGCATATGCGACCTCTCATCCTGTCCCACAACTGAGGCCTCCTTACCTCAGTACAGGCCTCTCGAGGGCGACGTGGAAGCTGCAGTGGCATCCAAGGTTCGCGAATACGAGTCCACAATTGAAGATTTCCTTAAAGATTTACCAACTTGCGCAGCAGTGATGCTTCTTCCCATGAAACCTGCTCGGTTATTCAGCACTGAGAAGATCAAAGAACACCTCACGTTGCACAAATTACACGACAACCACAAAGATGTGTGTTTTGTTAGCGAAGGTGCGGCTGTCGTTCAGAATGCTTTCGAGAAGTTCAGAACTTCTTGGCGTAAAATAGCAGCCAAGTACAAGGCGAATGCAAAGTTAAGCGAGCTTGTCGAGCGCTATGAGAAGCGCTGCTCTGAGAGCGTTCTTCACGTGTGTGACAGTGCGACGCAGGTCAACAAGAACGCCGACCCAAGGCAGACTTGGCTCGACTTGCTCGCTAGCGTTGTGGATCTTAGCTTTGTCACAGGTAAGAATCTGCTCTGTGTAGAGGAATTATTTTTCTTACAAACTTTGAGGATGTAAGTTTGATTTCTTAGGAGTACGGAGAAATTAAATGCTCACAGTTTTTGCGTGCAGGTCTTTCAAATTCATATAATACAAGGCTAAGTAGGAATTTGAATATTCCTGTTTTTCTGAAATTACTTCTTAAGTATTGAGTTTTCATCTTATGTGAATGGTTTTGAGGATTTTTAATCTCCATTGAACGTCGTTAATTCTCGTGGCATGGACTTGTCAAGATAAATAAGCAGGTCAAGCTTGTGAAGATAAGAAAAAGCATCTACACTTTGAAGTCCAATCAATTTACATATTTTCCTCAGTGATATCTCGAAATTACCTAATTCACATACAAGCAACTTGCGTGTGTAGTCTGAGTCGCCGAAATCTCACATCCTAGTAAAACGTTGTATTTGATGAAAGACGAGGCATTTTTCCTGTACATTTATTGGCCCGGTTTTTTGTTACATCAGATTAACTAACGCTAAAGTCGTGACGCCTATTTTTTCTGAAGGTGAGAAGCAATCAGCTGTCCCTGCTGCTGACAACAAGAGAAGCTCCCCATCCACCGCAGAGGCCTTCCCACCGCCTAAAAAAGCTCGAGTGGCCTCCACTTTGTTGTCATCAGCTGCACATGTGCCTGTTGTACAGCCACCCTCTGATTCCAGCACGACGACTCTCCGCTCTACCTCCACCCTGACAGCTGACGCAGCTGTTGGTGTGCGTGGCAAGCCAGTGCTTGATAAGAGCCAGAACGCTGCCTTGCTGCCGAGGTCGGACTTCCCTGACCTGGGTGCCGGTGTTACAGGCGCTCTCGTCTTCCTGAGCAACATCAAGAGCGACATCGGCATGTCTTTGCTCAAGCGTGCGCTGGAAGCGTGCGGTGCCCTCAGTGGCTGCATGCTGGAGACCAACAAACGTGGACACGGTAAGGTTTAGGCCTTGAGGCTCCGAGACTAAGCGCTTCCGTTATCCAAAAAGCGTGGATGCAGTGAGCTTTGTATTAGCACTTTGTTTGAGTGCTCGTTTTATGGATGGAATTTTTCATTTCTTTGTGCCTTCTTTTTGTTACATTCACATGTCGTTGTGACATATACTGCATCATGCTTTGATGTAGTTGAACCTGTTATGCTTTGCGCCCTATGTACCTTGGAACTAGAATTGATTATAGCTCTCTGCTGGGGTGTCAAGAAACTATTACTGGGATATCTGAGATATACCGGTAGCAGCGTATTTCAAACCTATCACTAACTTTGAACCATCAGTATTAGTTTCCCTGAAATTCCTGCCGTATCTTCCACTGAGTGCCAGTCTCTGAAATACTAGTAATAATGAGAAACCAGTAACTAAAATCACCTTTAGGTTCGAGGTACATAAAATCCAATGTAGAGCAGGCTTCCCTTACCCTTTTATTCCACCGTGCTGACTTTGCGACAGGCTGCGTAGCGACGGCTGCGTGGCGGGACTGCAGACTCGTGCCCAGCGTCGTGCGCGTGCTCTCATGTCTTGTCATCGACGACCTCAGAATCTCCGTGTACTCCCCTGATGTCCCATGTACAGGTGAGGGGCTGGGCTTGGTGTCCCATGTACAGGTGAGGGGCTGTGCTTGGTGTCCCATGTACAGGTGAGGGGCTGTGCCTGGTATCCCATGCACAGGTGATCATTGCTGTGCCATCATCTATTATGTATTGCGATACAACAACTGAAACATCGACCTGCTCTGATCAGAACTGATGTTACATTAAAACTGATTGTTCATGCTACCTGCAATGTTATTATAATTCAAAATTTCGACCAATTCCCCTAAGTATTGCTCAGACATATTTTGACTGATTCCAAACCCTCATTAGGGCCTGCTCTATTAACACGCCATAACAGACAACTTATATTTCGTTGAATTTTTACTTCTTTTTTTCAGAGAACTAGACGCAATTCTGGTTATTTTTAGGACACGAAATACTCAATGTGTCTCCTATAGGGTAGTTGCAAACCTGAACTCGCCTTGCAGTCCTTTCCTTCACCTTTTGCTTTTGAATACCTCTACGACGAAAAAAATTTCCGTAACGATGAAATATTTTCAGCAATTTCCGCAACGAAAAAAAACTTTAATTACCTTTTATTTGGTATCCTTAATAAAGAAATTATCATTTCAAAATCAATTGCATCAAAAACATGAGACAGAAGAACTTGCCTTCATTTTGTTTCTGTTGTTGAAGTCTTTAGTGCTCTTTGAAGCGTCTGGTTATATCGAGTACCTCTACCCTGAGGGAAAGAGACGTGGTCATGACTTCCACACTATAATTTCTGCACCAAATTGTGAGGATGTCTGCGGCTTTGTAAAGTTTGATAACATTGGAGACGTTCCTGCGCCTGCTGGTCTCGCGTCGGTTTTGGTGTTGGTCATTTTTGGTGTTTGTCGTTTTTGGTGTTTGTCGTTTTTGGTGTTTGTCGTTTTTGGTATTTGTCGTTTTTGGTGTTTGTCGTTTTTTGAATCCTTCTTATTGATTCATTTATACTTTTTTGTCACTTTATTTACTCAGAGACGGAGGTGGGACGAGGCGATCGTTCCATGCGTTCATGTGCGAGTGTGGAGGGGTTCGGAATTTTCCTCAGGCATCTTTGCTGGTAGTCCATAGAAACTGAAAAATCACGAGCCACGTGAAGAAGATGAAGGTCTATTAGATTTGTGTTGAAGAACCAACGTTCCCAAACTCTCTTTGTGCCTAGCACTTTCTTTAAGACTACTGTCGGGCCCGGATGTGGAGAATTTACCCAGAAGACGAAGTGTGTGTCTGGATGCGATAGGGTCTCCGTGTTCGGGGTTAGCTACCTACCCCTTCCTTGTGGAGGGAAAATGCTCATGTGATATATAGATTTTCTCAAAGAATTTGCCAAATTTTTGCACCAGTTCCATTGAGAGAAACCGTGTTGCCCTTCATCGCACAAATGAAAATACTAGAATTTATGCTCTACCAGTGACCCTCTATGACCTTCATATTGCAGATGAAGCTTTGACCGCGGACGAACTGATGATCAAGTGCAAGATCGACATGATCCTCAGCGCAGCAGATAGGACCGTCGACTGGGGTGGGTCTTTTTTTTATCTTCCAGTGCAACATTCATATTTATCTCCCAGTGCAACACTCATATTTACCTCCCAGTGCAACATTCATATTTACCTCCCAGTGAAACATTCATATTTATCTCCGAGTAAAATATTTATGATTACCTACCAGTAGAATGTTCCTTCGTTAAGACATGCCAAATATCATGTATAACGTGTAGGCGTGCCTGTACGGCATGCCCCTGTGCGTGTTGTTGACTTTTCTTTCTCTTTGAACCATTAAAGGTACGTTGAAACAGTATTAAAATAAGGAAGTTTCACTGTGCGTGATAAATCGTAGTTTTTGTCATAACGCTTGAGCCTGAGACTATTTTTCTATTTCAGTTCTCCCAGGTAGCCGCGGGAGTGAGAAAGCGACTCGCCAGGTACGTTTGCTATCATGCAAAGGTTCATTGACTCAAATTTATGCCATTCGGAGTGTTCCGAGTTAACTTGGTTCACAAAAAATACAAACTTGGCGTAAGATGTGGCTGAAAAACGAGTAAATTTTCGAGAGGACTTATTCTCAACCATTTGTATTTTTTGGAACATTAATTTTCGTGGGGAAAAAAAGTTGCAGAATCTAGGACTCGTTCATTGTGTTGTATTGAAATTCTGAGTGGTCAGCAAGGCGTCAAACCTCATTGAAGTTTTGCTTAAACTTTACACCTTGATTTCTTACGGCTCGGTTGGTGCTTTTGGAAGATAGTTAAATTTGTTACCCTGTTGAAATTATTTATACCTGCATCCCTAGTTAAACTTGTTTAAATTTACCTCCCCAGTTGGAATCGTTTAAATTTACTTTCGGAGTTGCCGTACTTTAAATTTACTTCCTCAGTCCAACTCATTGAAATTTGCATCCTGAGATGCAATAATTTAAATTTGCTTCCTCCATCCAACTCGTTTAAATTTGCTTCCAGAGTTGCAGTAATTTAAATTCACTTCCTCAGTTCAACTTGTTTAAATTTGCTTCCAGAGTTGCAGTAATTTAATGCGGACACTGTACTCAGATGGGGCTTGTTCAAGAGACCAACAATATTTCAGCTTTTGTTTTGAAACCGTTTGCTTTATTTTTAGTCGTCTCAAATTTGTTTCCCTTAAGTGTGCTTTTTTCTGCTTTTTCTATAAAATAGCATGTTTTAAATTAAAAGATTTTACGTTTGAACGTCTTTTATTATATTACACTTCTATGTATGCAAGTATATCCTTTGATAATTTTTTACTTTTTTAATCATATTGACCAACTCGTCAAACACCCATCTAAGAACCTCTGAATGGATGTAACTTTTTTTAGGGGAGAAAAATTCAAATGGACATCGTCCATACAAACAAAGAGCGTGGACAATTTTAGTGAAGGATTATAGGTGTTCTTATTTCTTCTGAAAAAATTATTGAAAATTTTCAGCGTTTTCAAATTTGTCTCGACTTATCGGTTTTGAATTGAGGGAAAATAATTTTTGCACGTTCATGTTTTGTATTACCCGCAGTTTTTCGTTCCTACAGAGCAATGAGCGGGACACAGCCACGAAAGATGTAAGCCGAAAATCAGGTTTGTCTAGACATCGCCCCAGTTCTGGGAGCCGTCATCGCTCACCCTCGAGTCGTCATTCACCCTCGCGTCGTCGTTCACCCTCACGCCGACGATCACCCTCGCGTCGACGATCATCCTCGCGTCGACGATCACCCTCGAGTCGTCATTCACCCTCACGTCGTCGTTCACCCTCACGTCGACGATCATCCTCACGCCGACGATCATCCTCACGCCGACGATCGCCCTCACGTCGTCGTTCGTCCTCACGTCGTCGTTCGTCCTCACGTCGTCGGTCACCCTTTCGTCGTCGTTCACCCTCATATCGTCGATCGCCTGACCTCCAGAGGCGTGTGTCGCAGCAACGCAAACGTTCTAAGTCTCCCCCAAGAAAGCGGGCCAAGTTCCCCTTGAATAATGACGTACAGGAAGACCCACCTTTGGGGTTGAATGGACCATCAGACAAAATCTGGCCTCGCAAGTGTGTGTCGCCCTCACAACAAGAAAGTTCGTCGCCCATTCAGGCCAAGCCTCCCAGCTGCCCAAGACCAGGTGTGCTGTCCAGCGACTTATCACCCGAGGCACCGGAGTACAGCCTTGTTGTGTCCTGCACAGACAAGAGCCTCACGAAACTCTTTGTCATGGAGCTCCAGAAGGTGTTCAGGGGCACAAAGCCTCCCCTGCTCCGCAATGGCGTTGGTGAGATCTTAGCGTCGGTCGTCCTGTACTTTTTTTATCCTATGCAGCTGTTGCTATTTTGTGATTCATGCCTTGTGCACCCAGGTCAAAATTTTCATCATATTCTCAAATTTCGGTGGTTCCTGCCAATTATTATTCTTGGCATTGAGATATTTCCCAATCAAACTGGCCCTCAACACTTTTCAGTATTACAATAGTCTGAAAACGGAGTCAGCCAAAGGTGGCGGCTTCATGTCAAAAGTCTTAACGTAAACAAAAGTTGAGACCGGTACTCCAAGTTGTTTCGCCCTGTGTGAGACTTTGGCATCATTTTATTTTCATGCATGGCTTAGGAGCTCGTTAGTTTTTCATAAGACAGGATCATACCTAGAAAGTCTAACGGAAATTATTCGCCGAGTATAGTTAAGAAGATACGAGCGTGCGAGTCAGTGTGTCATCTGGTGCACACATCATGGTGCTGTTGGAATAACTTGAAATCATCTTCACAAGCTTGTAACTTTAACGTCTTGGCTATAGAGGATAATTTGTATATCAGCTGTAATCCGGCACAACAATGGAAATGACATTCAAGCTATTGAAGAAAATTCCTGCCTAAGCATGCGATGTGAACGGTGGCCACAGGCTGGGGCGGAGTAGCGCCATCCGCCCTGAAAAATGACTGGCACAAGGTAGATCTGGACCCAGCCTGCCTCAGGCGCAGAAGTTGCCTGATTAGGGCGGGTCACCCTGTACAGTTACTCCATATATTTTATTTTGGGCAGGCTGGCTGTTCCAGACGGCCAACGCACACCTCATGCAGGTGTTCGCTAGGCTGGTAGACGGCCTGCGCCTCTTGGACACAAAGCTGACGGCTCGTGTCCTCGCGTCAGGTGAGGCTTCACCTCGTTTTCCTGTGCGGGCATTTGCACTTCTTCCCTGCCTCTTAGCACTGGTTTCTCTCTGTTGACGTTGAAGCGCTTATCCCCTTCTGTTTGACGTACATGCTTAGTCCTCTCCCTTTGATGTGGCTGCGCTGTTCTACTCATTGCAGGAAATAGTGAGGACCTGTTCACGCCCTTTGTTCTTTATCAAGAGCTCTCGTGCGCACCGAGTTACACAGCCTAGACTGATCTCAAAGTGACCTGAATTTAAGGTTCTCAACGTCAGAGCTCTATGAATGTCATCTAAGTTTGGCTATGATTGGAAGGCGCCGACGTTACTAACCACGTTTCATCATCGCGTGACCCTTAGAGGTAATTTTCAGATAATGCCTTCGTGAAGCTCGTCTTCCTCATATCCTCGGATTCAAAGCTAAGTTGTATAGCAGAGATGAGAACTCACCCTGTTACTATTATTTCTAAATGCTTATCGGTAGGAACAGTTAATCAAAGTAATTTCGTATTGTGAAGCGCAGCCGCGTCTTAGACCTTCTTCTCGGTTCGTGAACTAACGCTCCGCCATTGCAGTGCTGCTTTTGGAGAGCTGTTGCATCGTTTTCTTCACGATTTCGTCTTCTCGTTGTTGGTGTTTTTCCTCCTTAGCTCACAGATCTTAAGTCCACAGTGCTCATAAATCCTGCACTTCCTCTTCCCAAGTCCTGTTCTTCCCACTTGTTCTCATACTTACGAACCCGTTACCTCCGGGCACGTCCGGTTATCGTCTTTAAAGCCTCTACTCTCGAATTTCATTCCTTTTTCGTCTATGGAACAAAAAAATTTGATCTCACGATACTACGTCTTTTTTCCCTTTCTGCAGTGTGCTCTCTGCATTTCTTGCAATCAGAAAAGACTATTCACCTTTACTACTAATGTAAACCATTTTTTCACTTCTTCACTTCTTTGCATCTTCTCGTCACCCAATCTCTCGCTCACCTCCTCTCACCCCCACCCGCAGATGTGCAGCAGATCAACGTGTCGGAACAACAGCTCGCCTCATACCGCCCCCTGCTGGAGGCCTGCACTCAGGAGTACGATAACCGCGCTGCTGCTCTCATCTGGGAGACCGTCTGTGCATGTGAGTGGCTGAGTGGTCCCTCACATCTGGGAGGGCGTCTGATAATGTAAGTGGTCTGTAAATGTGAGTGGCTGAGTGGTTCCTCATCAATGGAGCTAGCAAGGTAGGCGCTGCCCTCTATATATCGATCTAGGCCTAACGGGTAGTGGATAATATTATCTTCTTTATTGACTCGTTCGAGTTTCTAAGCAGCATGGACCATCACACTTGGTGCGTTGTGCACAGCGGAACAATAGTAAGCGGGCGGAATTATTGTGGTCACAAATTTTCCGGCACGAAACGCCCGTCCTCGAAATTCTTCAAACTTTCCACCACCCACATCGATGCACATCTATTTTTTGGGATGCGTGAAAAGCCTTGTTTATTCTGCATTTGTGGAATCAAAGGAAGATCTCGTGGCATAAATTGCCGTGGCTACTGGTGGTATTTCTAAAATGCCATGTTTTTTCCACGATATTCAGCTGTCCTTTAATTAAGTCGAAGATATCACAAGTGCATCGATGTGGATGGGGGCAATTTTGAATAATTTTGTATAGTAAATGTAAAAAGAAATTCGTTGAAGGCAAGTTTGTTTTCAAGTTTACTCCTTTCAAACATCAAACCGTAAATATCTCAAAATAAAAATTTGTATCGTGAAGTTTCATAGAAGCAAAAATGTCAAGTTTGCCACTTTCTGGTCGATGTGAAATTTTGCACCTCTCTTTCCCCAAGGTTTTGTATATTCCTTGTATACAGCACTATACATTCCTTGTATTGTGCTATATGCAAGAAATGTTTCACGATATATTCCTTAGGTTTAGCTTTACCTCGCTTCTTTGTATATTTCACTATTTGATTTTGTTGACCATGTGTCTGGTTGTGTGCAGGCATTGACGTGTTCAGCTACAGGACGAAGAAGTGTACGGTGCGCAACTGCCCCAGGATGCGGTGTCCTGACTACCACGACCTCAGCGAGCGCAGGCGGGACATCAGGAAGGTCTTCTACAGGTGCGAGCTGCCGCTCCTACTCAGCAGGGAAGAGGCTCTTTTTCCGGATGAAAATATATGTATGATAGACACCTCTTTTTCGTTACGAAAATGTATGTATGATAGACACGTCTTTTTCGTTACGGAAATATATGTATGATAGACACGTCTTTTTCCTTACGAAAATGTGTGTATGATAGACACCTCTTTTTCGTTACGAAAATGTGTGTATGATAGACACCTCTTTTCGTTACGAAAATATATGTATGATAGACACCTCGTTTTCGTTACGAATATGTATGTATGATAGACACCTCTTTTTCGTTACGAAAATATATGTATGATAGGCACCTCTTTTTCGAAAAAAGACGTTTGTTGTTTAGGAGGACTATTACCATCTGTCACTTGGAAAGAGAGGGTTGTTGTGTAGGTGAAGTGTCATGATTTCTCGGTAGCGAAGAAATTTTTATTCAGGAAAAGTTTGCATTGTGTATGCCAAGCACTCTCAGGAAACGCTTTTTCTGTAGGAGAAGTACTTGCCCCTCGCTTTCTGTCACAGGAAGTGATGGTTACTGTGTAGGGAAGTGCGCCTCTCACGCTAGGGAAGAGACAACCATGATAGTGTTATATGTAAAGCCTCATAGAGTTTCAAGGGCGTAAGAAGACGATTATTATGTACGAATGCTTCCACATGCGGTGTAACCTCGGATTAAGAACACTCCTCCACTGATGAAAAACTCGACTCACGAACTAAAGTTTGTCAAAAAATACGTTTCCACATATGATTAATTTTTACATTGGATAAAGAATTAGCTTAATTCGCTAAGTGAAACAGAATTTTATGGCAAAATAATTTTGTTCGTTTGGCGAATTTTTCGTTCAAAGAGGGTTGTCCGTCAGAGGAGGTTCTACCGCACATCATGTCTGTACGTTTTTATTCACGAATGCGCCTGTGTATGTGCTCATGTATGAACTCACTTTAGTTTAGGTAAATACTTTTTGATGAAAATAGTTCCGTGTACTTGTATTTAATACTCGCATTCACTTATGGTTTCAATTTTGTCTTTAAAACGGTCCTCAGGTATTGAGTGTATTCGATAGTGTACGAATGGGATCAACTCTATCTAAATTCAATTTGTGTTAAAACTATATATTTAAGTTTAACTGTAAATTTACTGGAATAAGTAGAATAAAAGAGCGTTATTCGTCCGTAAAATGTTATCTTCAAGCGCATTGAACATTAACATCTAGGAGTTAGGTACGTGCAGATCATACATTTCTCGACTTGAAAAGACTAGGACTAGAATTGCACTTGTAATTTCAATATCTATATAGATTCTCATCCTGGTTCACCAGTATAGAAATTTCAAGGCTTTTCGTTGAAAAGAGGATGTTGGAACCCACAAAACGCCTCAATTTATGAAGCACATCGGACACAACCTCATCTCTCAGAGACGGCGATGTGCTGCCTAGGGAGAGCCTCTCCTTACTTTCTCTTTAGAAGCTGGACATAATTTTAGGAATCAATGGTGAAAATGTTCACGAGGGACTTAGATTTTTTTGCCTAACACATGTGGAAGGTTTATTATTGGAGACTTGAATGCTTGCAGTTGACCGTTGCTAGTAATCGCTGTGGATTTAAGAGCTTATGTTTTTAAGAAGTTTCCTGTGCACAAAAAATGTTTGAGGCTTAGATTGCACCCTGTTCCTCAGGGACTTGATGTGCCGCACTGTAGCGACCAGCAGTGTGTGCCTGCACCGCATGGGGTGCCGCTTCTGCCACACCGAAGAAGAACTTCAACTTCACCCGAAGAACTTCCTGCGCAACATTTGCGCGCTGCCTGCTGTCAACGGGGTCTGCACCAGCACCGACTTCTGCAGGAACTCGCATCCAAGTACGCGCCTTATTCACCGAGGAAATAATGTAGCTTTTCAAATCGTCGATGGGTGCAAAACTTTTTATTCTGAGCGCTAATTGCTGCGGAAACTGTGGATTATCCCTACGGGAATTGTACTTGAGATCGCTTATCAATGTGAAAATTGAAGATTGATTGTCATTTGTTGAGGAAACATAGAGCGCTGATACTCTTGAACCTAGTATGAACTGTGTTCTCTGAACAATGTCCAGTTACAGGCTTGTTCAGACTTCATCTGTGACTTTTTGTTCACGTTGCTCATTCACTTTATGTTATTCGCGTGCCACTACCATTCTAAATAGGTTAGGATTGTGTTGTAAGATTCTCGTATTGGAAACTAATTTCAATGAATCTAATGTTACTATTTTCTTGTTGGATTGTAAGTAGTGCTGCGGCTATTGAATTATACTTCAAAGAAAGCTGTAAGCGAACTCTGGCATTAATGCACTAAGCGAATTCTGATACGCATTTCATCTAATGCGCTAATTTTCTAAATGCATTTTGTGGTCCATGTGTGACCCAATGAGATGGACGCTTACTAAAGCCAAGTTTCTGTGCAGGATCTCCGGACTTCTTCTTCCACATGGCGTGGAATGACGTGTACGTGGCAGGCCTCGAGAAATCGTTGCTGTACCTCGCAGGGGCTGTGAGGAACCTCTTCAGAGTCCACTTCCACGCCAAACGTGCGTGCTTCAGACTAATCATTGCACTTTTCAGATTTTTCAACCTTGCAGAATTGTTCCGGTTCATTGATTGCGTGTTAAAGCACTCAAATTGTCTGCAATCATATGCATATAAACTACTGATGTCTTACTATAAAAACCTCATCCTGATGATTTAGGATACATAGAAACGTTGCTTCTTGTAAATACAAATGTGTTTTTTATGGAAATGATTGCATACTTTGTGAGTGTTTTAAAACACGCCATGAACTGGATAATTGCGCTTGTCCTTTTGCTACCTAGTCATTGTGTATCTCAAGTACGAAGTTAGCGGTTAGTATGATATTGAGACCTTGCAACCTAAAGTTGTGTTAACAAGTTCAGTTCTGGGACATCTTGCATATTTTCTTCTTATTAATTAAACCTTATTACATTCCTTAATTATATGACAAATTTTAATCTCTCGAAGTTTACGAGCGATGGAAGAAGACAGTACGATGAGCCTCAATTCTCTACAATCTCAAACTCTCATGTTATTAAATCGTGCTTCAAAATAATTCATTTTGAACCCGAGTTCTATAGTAAGATGTAATCTTTGCATCCCGAAACGTTTCATAGCAACAATGTCATTCTTTTTGTGGGTGCTAATTTTCAGCCTGCGTGCGAGATTGCCGAAATATTGACCGAATAGTCGGGTTCTCACATGTAAAATCCTCGTATAAATCTTGTGCCTTGTATTTTGGGGCATTGCTCATGCGTGGGTAAAGTTGGTTTTGTTATCAATGAAAGAAAACACCAACTTAGTAATGTGCTTTAGGATGACATGTTCCAAGGAGCATATATGTCCTGCTTCTTAACAAAAGCAGAGTACGCGCCAAAACAAACTCGAACATTAATGTGGGGAGCAGCCCATCTTTGCTAATGCAATCGAAAGGTTTTTTTGCTGTTCAACCTTAGTATGCAACACACAGACACGCACTCAAGTAAGAGTTCACCGATGGAACTGCGTTTGCAGCCAAGACTCAAACTTCGCTTGAAGAAACTCAAAAGACTTGTGATTTTACGACTCATCTCACGGCGGAGATTTTAAGCCAAGGTTGTCAATATCATTTTGGTCACTGTCTTGCTAATCGACCCATCAACCCGGACTGCCCACGGTAAAATATCTTTCAACAAATCACTCCCAGGACTCCATTCATGTATGCTTCATAGTATTATCTTACGATTTCTCTGTAACGCGCGCCCGTAAAGTGCCCCGCAAATACCTTCGTTCGAGTAGTCTTCTTGATATGCTTGTGACCTGGATAGCTCCAGAAAAACCACTTTCAATAAATCACTCGCAAAACTATATTTACTGTTTATAAATGTTTCGCTATTATCATCTCACATTGTCTTGTTAATGAGCCCGAAATAAGCTCCATGAACACGTTCATTTGAGCAGTTTCTTGGCTTCCCTGTGCAGCGAACGACAAGGAGCTGTACCTCCCCCACGTGGTGTTTGTGACCCCTGACGAGGGCGTGGCCCAGCGCGCCCACTGCCTCATTGCTCCCCTCGCTGAGCGACACGGGCTCAGGCTCGCCCCCCTCCACTCGAGTAAGAATAAATCAATCCCTAAATGAATTTCACACCTTAGGTGTTATTCACGTAGAAATTCGTATTCTTTTTTAACCCTTCCTAATCCGGATAATTTTTGCGATGTGACTCTGGATAGTTTCGAACGGAACGAAAAGTTAGCAGTCCTGAAGTTTTTTTTAATTTGGCTACGGGTAACTTTGTACGAAAAGTTAGCAAACGCCTTATGAAATGGTCAAATGTTATCCTTTTTGGGTAAATATTTTTTATCGGGAATCCTAAGAGCTGGAATCTTTTTAGCATTTATTCATCATCGCCGTGTTTGTATTGGATGAAGTAGAGACTGACTTAGTTTTATTTTCTATGTATATAGTTAACTTGCAAATTACATAGTTGCTATTCGCCGTACACTAGGTATAGTGATATTTTTCAGATATACAATACTCAGACTTTTATATATCATTTGTACAACCAAGAAACTTCCAATAAGTTGTGGAATAAAATGTTTAAAACCATTAAAAATGGTTGTTGATGATCAAAAGAGGAATAATATAACTAGTGACAATTATTTTGGGCTAATTATAATTACATGATTATTTTTATAAGGTACATTTATTAATCACGTTACTCGTATTCAGCGCAGTGTAACACTTCTCGTTATCTACTTTCTTCTATCCCAATGTTACTTTCAAATAATGGCCCAATGTTGCTTGTTTGGTCCGTCCGTCTTTGTGTCACGCTCTTAAGGATTTCGATAGGAGAAAACTCCAGGGTCCGTATTTCTAACTAATCGGGGAGACTCAGAGGAAGCAGTCCGTATCAGTGATACTGCAAATAACAATGTTTCATGTCATTTACCGTAAATAAGAGGGCATCTTAAGAAATTAACATCATTTGGCCCGCTATTTTTGATTTTTCTGCTAGTTGTGCAATAAATTGAAATGAGGGAACAACGATTTTAGAGCTCTTTGGAGCGCTGTACCTAGAAACCAAGTTGCTTAGTTAAGCCACAAGTAAAGGGCTCTCCTGAGTCTAATTCATTGTTTGCCATTTCTTATTGATTATATTACTGTACTAAATGTAAATTATGCGCGGTAAATAAATATTTCAAGGGTTTTTACTCGCTAGGCATGCTGTACTACGAACACTTCATAAATTATCGCGTCAGTGCTTGTCTAACTCGAACCTTTCCTCAGTCGACGGTGAAATCGTGATCGGGTGTCCAGCACCGCTGCTGGCCAGCATCAAAGACGTAAAATACAAGCGGCCCTTCAAAAAGCTGGCAGCCATCATCGTTGACGACGTAGGCAGTGAGTTGCTCCCCTGATAACTTTTTCGCCGCCTTGGTGATAATCTTATATAAAATGGTTGGCAAAAATACCTCTGAATAAAAAATTATAATTATAGATGCTCATGGGAAAAAGTTGGAAGGGGTTATGGCGTTGCCTCAATTTTTGTGTTGCGGGTAACGAGCTCAGGATGACGAAATTCATTTCGAATAGCAGGAAGGAAGTTGTGGTAATTACGAATAAATTTTGCAAGGGTTTTCCCTTGCAAAACGAGGGGTCCTTATACGTTGTGCCATTGTGATAATAAAGATCCGGTTGCTTGTCGAACGAGTTAACGATACGTCAGTAAAATGATTGAAATTGATGTCTGGTCAATGTACGTCTATTATGCGTGCCAAGCTTATTATATGTATCGCTGAGAGGATAGTTTGAGACATCCGCCTGTCACTGTGGCTCAGTCGATTGTAAGGATCATCATAGATTTTTATTGCCGTTTTTTTTCCTGTACCAATGCTCATTTCTCGAATGATGGCCCGAACTCAAAGTGACCGTCATTACTGTGGTTAGCGACGCATCCTATTTTAGTTTTCCAGCCTCTAGATGTGAATCTTCTATTTCTCTTTTTTTATTTTTTACATTGCCAAATGTAAATTGTATAGTTGCTGGCTAATTGCCTAATGTTTGTTCAGTTTTTATATTTCATGTAGGTATTGTTCAATCATATTTGTATTTTCTAATCCGTTAACCAATTAAGTTTTTTTTTAAATTTGGGGCGATTGGTGTTCATTCATATCTGAATGTCCATTAACATTTATTGTACTATCGTTGCTCGACGGTTATCTTTTCTTGATATTCTTCACGTTAATGGTGAAATTATTCTACGTTACGTTCGTTTCGGCAAGATGTGTGTTGTGCCAACGTTCAATGCGAGGGCGGCT
>VOMN01072461.1:0-18650 GCA_014899125.1 Orchestia grillus | reverse complement strand
ACAAGTTGAACTATCTTACGTATCAGAAAATTAAGGTTGTCCGTTCAAAATTGAAAACTGTACGTTTTGAACTTCGAGAGACATGCTTAAAAAATTACGCGATGATTTGGGTTAATTTTAACTTCTGGTACTATCTCCGAATTAAGATTCACAATTATAAGTTTCAATTCGACTTCCACACTTAGTTTTAAGGCGTAGTCTTGCTGTTTGAAAACCCTATTGTACTTTACTTGTATGGGACTGATATTCGAATAAACAGTTTTTCTTTCTTCTTTCTTTCTCTCGTGCTGATACTCCTCTCTCCAAGTCTACTAGCGCTGTTCAATAAGCAGTGCTTGGTGAAAGGAGTAATTTTGAGTTTACTTGAATTTCATGATTACGCATCTTCTTCATTTCTCGATTATCCTTCCTTCCTCTAAAGTCTAAAATAACTGGCTCTTATTAATCTAGTTCTTCGAGGACGTTTGCAAAAAATTCACTTGACATGACTTTTTTGTTTATTGCTTTGTACCGTCTGGTGTTTCTAAACGGTATCACGAAAAGCATTCCGAGATGAAAGGACAGTTTCATCTTCTACTTCAGTTCAGTCTCGTACTTTTCTGTTCTGTGAAAGTCGTTCATTCAAAAACTATGATACACAGGCATTTATGAGGCAGAAATAAACAGGTCGGTTGTTCAATTGAGGAAAACAGTCTCTTGCTTGTATTCGAAAAACTGTCACCCGTTCATTTTGAAAGAATGCCACTGGTTCGATGTTGGCCAAAACTGTAAGGGGATTATTTTTTTTAAAGTAATCTCTTGCTCCTGAGAGACATTATTATTCAACACGTTTCGGGGAATTTGCTCTCCTCGACGACGAGACTCGTTTGTAGTTCCTCTTGGAGTCAATTAAATAAATTTTTTATTCTCGTGAGAAAAGCTCGAGACTTACCCGTCTGTAGACGAGATCCGGGCTTCCTACATAGCGCTCAATTGTTGCTGGAACTTCGGGAAACTCATTTCAGCTTCGTTTTCTTGATGCGTGAGTGTTCACGTTGAACCATAATTATTTCGCTCTCATTCCTTTCCTCACGTTCTTTAAACAAAGAAAATCCTTGTTTTTTATTTCCGTCCAGTTTTCTCGTAGAAGACACCACGCTTTTGTGTGATCAGGCCAATCATGCGAGTATCTTTGGCCTTATAGTCTTCAGAACGCAGATTATCGTGGAGCTAGCCAATCAAAACTCGGGAAATTATGCAGCTATTGATAAGAAGACCCGTATGATCGAGCCGATGCTTATGGGTTATAACTTATATGTGCATGGCCTTAACGTTAAGGCATTTCATAAGGTGCAACGAATTGCAGTTTGTTGATATTTTTGTGATTTGAAGTTTGAAGACATACTTATATCATGTTTGCTAAGCCTCTTCTGTGCGATTGATGTTTTTCAGTTTTATTCTGAATGCTTGCGTGCGGTACGCCATCGAGCAGTTGGCACAATAGCGACGCGTTCTTATCATGACGAGGCTCTATATTCTTAATGACACTGCGGTGCCCTTAATGCAGGGTGCGTACGGTATATGAGAACACCTTACGCACTTGTAGAAAAACAGCGAGGATTAAACGGTTCTCTTGATTTTTCGTCGACATAAACAGCCTCGCCTAAGAGCATATGATTTGTATCCGAGGTTTTAATGAACATTCTTCATTGTTCCTTCAGACACTTAAAGATCTTTGGCACGATGTCGCGTTGACTTCCCAGGATTTTCGTCGATGATGCCATCCACTCTTCACGCAAACTCAGGTGCTCTGAGTGAGTCAAAGTGTTAACAATGCTGTTTTCTCTTGCTCGTGGCCAATTCATCTCCATAGTTTTCATTCAGCTCCTTTCTAACTTTGCAAACGAAAGATCTGACGACTTTTTGAAATCTGACAGTTCCTGAATTAATTTGTTTCGCTTTTATAGACACTATTACCGCGTGTCTTTTCATTTCATTAGTTATAGTAGTATCTACCAAAGGATCTTTTGAAATAAGAAATACATTAATTATTATCGGGTTAGTTTACATTGCAAAAATGTAAGTGTCCTCAGATACCTTACGCACCCTGTAAAACATTGAACATATGGAGTGCACAAAGATATCACCAGTAAATTCTGTCAATTTAAAACTTAAAATTTAACCAAAATTGAGTGCATAATCGTTTTAACATACAGGAGTTGAACAAAATAATGGGAACACCTTGGGAAATCAACATAATATACTTTTTTATATGGTGTAGGGCCGCCTTTTGAGGCAATTACAGTCTCAATTCTCCAAGATAATGATTCACACAAGTGGTGCATTGTTTGTAAAGGAATTTTAGCCCATTGTTCAGTTAAAACATCCTCTAGTACGGTTATAGACAATGGCGACAGAAATTGACTTCATACTTGAATCTCTAAAATCGACCATAAATGCTCAATAATGTTGAGGTCTGGAGATTGTGGTGGCCAGATGAAATGCTCAACTTCATTAGACTTAGAACGTTCCTCGTACCATTCTTCAACAATTCTCACTTTATCAATGGGCTACTCTAAACGTTTCCAAACATTTTTCTTTGAGAGCAGAGGTTTTCTAATTGCAGCTGTTTCCATTCCATGCGGAAGTTTTAGAAGTTACCATTATTATGTCCAACCCCTGTGTATTTAAATTTTTACATTCACGTGTTCTTTTCTATGAAATAATTTTGATGAATGGCCATTTTATCTAAACTTTTTCAATGCTGAGGACACATGGATGAGCAGGTACTACTGACCTTTCCATAACATTCTATACCGTGGACGAAGCGAATGCACTAGAGACACTTGACAATCTTAGGACGAGTTTTGCCTGGAGGGGAGAGCGGCGGTGCTTCTCTGCTGGAACATTTTATAGGCGTCGTTCTAGAGCAATACATCGTTCATAACTCTCCCTGGGATGGTAGGAGATGTAGATGCGCGCCAAGCACCCACCAATCTACTTTTATCTACGCTGATCTACTGCCTAGATAGGCAAGAATCACCACGTGTTCAGTACATACAAACACTCTCATTTTGCAAGTAATTCGAGCTTTTTTTCTGAAAGATTTGTCCTTTTGAGTACGGAAACATTTATTCTTGTTACCACAATTTATTCTATTAGTTTAGAATAACTACTTTGATTACACAGCTTTTGTTAAAATTCTCGGGTGCGTGAATTTATTGACATTCTACAGCTCTGATTAAAAAAATAGTTCTGTAAAATGTAATAAATCAAATTTTTGCGCAGCTTCTCACGCTAAAATTATTTTTTGTACTTGCTTAAAAATAAATAGAACACGTTTAACTTAGTATTATGTCACCGATTCCATGAATTCTACTTCATCCAGTAAAATGCAAATGCTTCTTTCACGTATTGTTCCTGGCCATGTCCTCCACCCCAGAAAACCTTACAACGAAGAGTATGTTCACGGGAGCATCAATCTTGCGGGAGGACAATATCATTCTTTGCGCTGCTCTGCCACAGCTGAAGCTTATTGGGACCGTACGAGAGGGCACTCAAGCGAACAGCGCTGTAACGTAGCGTCAAAGCAAGACAGAACTTTTGTTTGTGGATGACGAAGGAATCCTTGTGTATTGTCGCACTTACTCTCTTGCTGGGTTTTATTGATATCTTGTTAGACATCCACAGCTCCTGTAACCATTGATGTTAGTGAATAAATAGTTTCCTGTTGAAGTATTTACAGTGTTTCGCGTCTCATGATTGAACTCAAGTGACCCACAGTACCCAGACATTTCGGCTACTTCAGTTTTCAGTGGTAAATATTACCGACAGAAATGTTACTTGACAATTATACTAACGCACCCTCGGTCGTATCTAATAATTAAACTCGACCTGGAAAGCACGTGGGGATTATGTTACGTCCCTGAACCCCTTACCCTTTCAGAGAAAGTACGTGGACAACATTCTTGAGCCTGCATCACGTATGAATACTGAAGGCGCGGCGTCAAGTCCATGTGCACATGTCGAGGGTGCCTCAGGGGGACCTAGAGGAACTTGCAGCAAATTCTGCTCCACGAGTAATGGTTATCTGTGTTAGGTTTCGGTATTAGAGCAGATCCCACCTTCAATTCACCCTTTCATCTATCTGCAGGTAGGAAACGTGCCTTTACGACGAACTCTTTCCACATTATGCTCTATTTTATACTAGTATGCTTATCCAGTAGTTTCTTAATAACGATAGTGCTATTTTAAGGAACCGATTTGTTAGGTTCTAAAGTGAAGTAAAAAAATAAACTTACTACAGCGCCTAGTGAACTGTATTTGTGAGTTAGGTTTTTATAAAAATATTGGCCGATTTCAAAGACAGTTTAGTAGGAAAAAATGAACAGGAAAAATGTTTAAATTAGTCAAAATACAAGTGTGAGCGTGGAAAATTTGTGAACCTTTGCCGTCGATCAACGACATTATTTTTTCCTCGTTGATAAAAACGTATAGGCTGTAATACCACATAATCTTTGAAAGCTGATTCCATCGCGGGTGTGGGCCTTAAAGTTTTACCGCTTAAATGGTTTAAAAAATACGGTAGTTAGTGGGTAAATGATCAAGAAAATATGGAGAATATGGTATAGTCTCGCATCTAAAGTCTTTAAGTTTCTGCCAGGCATTTCTCGCAACCTGCGGCCGCACATTATCGTGCAGCGGAAGTGGGCCACGCCGATTCGCCTATGGCATCGTCTGCAAATTGCGTGAGACTGTCACAGTACTGACACCAAGTGCCTCATTGGATGTGGATTTCGTTAAACAAGTGTTTTAAATTGTTTATTGTAAAGTCTATATGCCTGTCCTCTACCTTCTTCATCTTCCATGCTCTCATCACTATTGCGGAATTTCTGGACCCATCGCCGTACTGACCAATCCCTTGTGGACCCCTCGCGTCATGCTCTGTTTATAAATATGCAGTAGTTTGAGAGGCATTATACCCAAGTTTGAACTCATGCAGAAAAAAAAGCGACGTTTTTTTCTTGTGATCGTTATTGAGGGCTTTAATACTTTAAAAATATCTTCTGTCTGAAGAAAGTTGAGAATCATTGAAGAGCTCATATTAATTATCAGGCACGCCAAAATTAGCGTAAAATATACTAAGCATACTATGCTAAAATGGCATTTCCCCAAAACAGCACCTACATCGACCGTTATTTTTAGCAAAACCCTAATACATAAAAAGTATACTAGGGTTTTAGCTATACACTATTGTACCGTACAATCAACTTACTGCTCATATCGAAACTTAGAAAGCATCTTTTGAACACCCGCACAAAGTATTGATATTCCCGAATAGGTTTTGCTCAATTTATTATCTTCACTACCGACATGAAGAACTGTACCTTCAGTTAATGAAAATGTGAAAATACGTGAGTTCGGAATTGTGTGAAATTTTTTCCAACGACAGTATTAATATCATTCAATTTAATAGCAGGACGCGATGTTTGCACGCTCGTGTTGGATGCTGGGCACCAATCGCCGTAATTGAGCCTTGGGGAGCACCTGTCCGTGCCCTCCACTTCTGTCGAGGGCCTATTGAACAAAGCAAAACATTTTCCCCGTTTGTTTCGTCTGCTGTAATAAAAGTGGCACTCTACCCACGTAGCTTGCAATGAATTAGTACAATTAGCCTAATGGAACTCTGATTTCGATGCATGAGAACAAAATTAGCTATGTTGATAGAATTGCTTCTAAAATGCAATTATTTTCTAACCGAGTCAATATGAGCTTGTAACGATGGGTATTTTTATTAAATTGAAGTAGATATTTTAATTGCATTTACTGAAACAGTGGCTCTTGTTGGCATCCTTGAATGCTAGGATGAATATTCGTGCACATTTCCCTTGAAATATATCTCATAATATTTTCGTAATCATTACCTATTTCCTCCTTAGTTTTCGTGAACCATCTGAAGTTCACATTAAACTTTTTTGCTCAACAAGTTGCATCAAACAATTAAACAGTAGCACAGCAGCCAAATACGCCCACAACCGTTATGGGGATGATGTGCCACTGAAAGAAGCTTCAGGATATATTCACGTTTTCAAAGGGGTGAGATCAACCTCCAAGACGAGCAAATCATTGTTATCTAAAAAATTTACTTTCAAAATGTCATAAGCTGCAATTTTAGTACCTGTAGATCTCTCTTCTTGGCCTAAGAAAATTGTAGAACAACTTACATAATCCATACAACTGTTCAATGCCATAAGAAAAGAATTAGAAAGATTTCCGTGATTGAAACGATGGTCCAGCACGTGCTGTACTCCGAAAGGTCAGCTTTAGCGTGCTGCTTGCCGTGAGTCGTTACGACGCCTTCAGGCTTCCTATTTGTGAAGGTTTGTTGCTGGTGATGAGACCTGGAGCCTTTACCTCATTGCTGACCATGAATCATTCGAGAAAACAGCCTTCCCGATCAGTAGCATAAAGCAGGACTTAATTCAAGAAGAATCCTGTTGACCCGGTCTAACATTTTTACAGCCCCATCTATAATGTTATAAAATGATGTTGAGAATAATTTTATAGAGGGAATTATAGCTTTTATATACTCCGACGGAAAAATTAGACTAGAAGAGTATTGCTGGATGCTGAATGGATGCATCATTAGGAACTATCAGGTAATAATTACAGTCACTGCTCATTTACACAGCAATAATATTTATTCCCTGTTTCAAATCGACCGTCTTAAGCAAGCAGAAAGGATTCCCTATTTTTCTAAATCATAACCACGCACGTCCTCCACAGCTCAATGAATAGAATAAAATAGAAAATGTGGTCCATTCGTGGGCTTCTACCCTAGTGCTGTGCCATCAGACAGCGAGATTAGGATCTCGTGATTACACCGCACCATATCCCACCATCTGTACATTGTCGCGCAGACTGAGACCGGAAACATAACATTGACGTTACCATTTTGCCAATGAGCTGAGGATCTGTTGCTGAGAAACTGCGTCCAAAATAGGACAGATTTTCAATGGCTTGGGAGACTGGAGACCATTTGAATAGGATCAGTGTGATATCATGAAAGAGATTGGAAATGAGTTGGAATTATACTCGGTATCATAAACAAAATACGTTTATGAACGTAGAATGCACATGCTTGCTGGTGCTTTAAATCTGGTCTGTAAGGCAATAACAATTTTGTAAATGATAAAATTTATTTTAGTCACAAGTCTCTTCATATTTAATACAGACCAGAAAACGGATATGTATGACGTTTGGATATGTTGCAATTGAACAACAAACGAAAAACATATCTCTCTAGATTGAATGTACCAACAGATAACGTTGATGCACACAAAGTCGCCATATTCTCGAACATTTCAATCGAACTACTCTTCCTGAAAAGCTCAATTGACAGTTTTGTAACTTTTCAATGTTTCTGCTGTCTTGAAATTATGCAAGGAAAATCCTAATACTAATTTTCCATTCACTTTTATAGCCGTGACCCTTCAGAGCATGGGACAGGCAATATGTTAGGTTAGTCAGGTTTGTCTATCCTCTGCTACGGCGACTGGCGTCCATGGGGTTACGCTGTTCGGTTACCGGAACTATAGATTTGCCTCTGGGACTTTTATCTTTCATAGCCACTTTACTTCTTTGAATTTTCTTTATTACACCTTGATCACTGAGCTTTTTTGTCTTTTCTTCTTGTTCATTTTTAAATTGCTTTTCTGTGAGCAGGAGATCCTGTGTGGGAACACACTTTATGCATGGCTTCCTCGTTCTCTGTAGTCCATACCAAATGGTCCCTTCTCTTTTGGCGGGACATAGTCTGAGTTAATAAAGAGCTTCAATCTAAATTACTATTACTACTACTATTACTGCTACTACTATTACTTCTTCTTTTATTACTATTACTAATATTACAAATGGCGATGAAAATAGTTCTTAATGATGCCGCTTTCACGTGTAGTGCGCAACCACGCCATCAGCTGGTTACATTTCTAGGAATTTTAGATTAAGTTAATTTTCTCATCAAACGTCTCAACTCCTACGTTTAAGAAGCTATATTAAACACACTTTTCAAACATTTGACACATATCAATGGACATCGTAGCTGGTAATCAAATGCCAAATTTTTGTACGCGTGCACCTCCCGTGAACAGTTCCAAGCACTCTCCTTTGCTCGCGATATTCACCAGCTCGGTGTTGGGAGCTCTGTTCGGCGCGATAACTCGACAGGACTCCCACTGAGTGCAATTTTGGCTGGCGCCAGATTTGCGCGGGTGTGCCCAGGCCCGTCCTAATGCGGCCAGGGCACCTCGGGGACCCGTTACAGGCGGAGACGTAACAGCCCCGCAGGTGATGATGCTTCCAAAGTAATAGCAGCTAGTAATGCTCCTGAAATAGAGCTTCCAGCCGAGACGCTAATGTTTTAAATATTACTCGAGCCTCTAAGTGCACTCCGACCCTCGGGACTGCATTTGCTTCCGTTAAAAAGCACGGATTTCCATTCCGCTGGAGGTGCGCCGTACTTTTCTCTTACTTGCACTAATACACTCGCTGCCGTATCAAAGGAGCTCAAAACACTGCAGTAAACATGGGCTGTCTTATCTTAAAACTCACTAAGTTTATTTAAACAACTTTTCTACCTGACATTGTACGAGTGCAGTGTTTTCTGTTCTATTTTCAAATTTTGCAGGGGAAATCTCCTTTAGCTTTTAGGAACTCATGAGAAGAATTCATAAACGTGTTGATAACCATGGGTCAGAGCATGTAGATTAGCAGCAAATGCTTTTTTAAGAACTGAGTTACAGATATTCTGCGCATGAAAGTAATTTTTTAACATCATACTTTTTCGAAGCAATATTGTACATTCTATTCGCTCGAAATGTATTGTAGTTAGACTCGTACCAGAATAGCCCGTCTAACGTACCACTCTAGAGCTGCATTTGTTGTTGGATTGCCTTGTTGAAAGTGTAAAAACTGTTAGAAATTGTATGCTGTAATAAGAAGGGAGTTTTACCAGCATGGTGAACATTGTTACGTTAGGAAATTACTATATTCATATTTTCATAGTAGTGGTGTCCTCAGAGCACTGAAGAGCAACAAATGGAAATCATTCAAGCTTCGTGTGGGGTGGATTTGAAGTACTCGTAAATATCTAGAATACAATCAGTAATTCTCGCCCTTTCTGGAAATTAAACTAATAGGAAGATGATCGTTCAATTTTTCACGCTGATGAAGCAGAAAAAGATCACGGAATTTTTTTTTAGGAAAGATTCATTTACTGAGTTGCTTTTATTTAATAATTATCATCCTCAAGATATTTTCTCTGTCATGGAAATTCTTCCCTTCGTTGAATGTTAAATTGTGCAGAAAAGCTGATTAATTCCCCCTTTGTCTATTTTCGGTTTGCACATCTAACATTATTATCATACTTTTAATTTAGTGCTTATTCTACACAAAAATATCATTCTTAGCACGACCAACATTATCGAGATGAGCATAGCAGCTAGTGACGACTCAATATCACGTCTAAAGTTACAGGGAGTATACGATAGAAGCGATGCATGTTAATGAAGCCACCGTTCCTAGGGTGAAGAACGCTCGGTTCTTCCAATCGTCCTCGTGCTAACCCTGGGGAGTGAGAGCTCCTCGGAAAATCTATAGGATCCCTGAGCCTTATTCCAGAAGGGTTGTCCATAATGCCTGTCCTCGTCAGTGTCCCTAAAGCGCTAGGTGTAACCCTAGCTGCTCTCTTTTTACTGATTTTTAAATAAGCAATGAAAAATTGCTCTTTATGTAGTCGTAGTTGATCCTCAATATCTTTTTCCTACTTGACTTCCTCTCTTGTCATGAGGAAGTTGTTCCCTACCACCGACCTCCCACCCGAGCGACTCGTCTGTCCGCTTTATTCCTCTGTTTTCCGTCCCGATGGAGTGCACACTGACAATGTCACGATTATTCGAGCAAGCATAACGCCTAGACCTAGTATAAAATGTTTTTTTAAACTTTAACCCCTTAACGAATAACCCCGAGAATATTTGTCGCCATGGTTGTCCTATTCACACGGTCACTGTCTATGACACAGACCGTGTGAATGCATCGCCGTCCTTCCCAGGATAATTCGTTAAAGGGTTGAAATGTTTATGTAGACGCTGTGCAAGTATATTGATTCATAACTGTAAGTAAAGAATTCCGACTAGCAATTGTTCACTATGCAATAAAAACAAATTCTAGTTTACTTTCTCACAGAATATGCCAACCATATCTCATTATGCGCCCGCTCATCTTTCCCCTCACTCCCTTTTCTTCGTTGTCTTATGCTTCGTTAAGTCTTGTTTATGCCTATTGCGGGAGCTGGACTCCTTGTTTTTCACATGTACAGCCGATGACTTCAATTTATTTATAAAGCATCTCGACACTTTACCGATAAAATTTACTATACATGTATGTACCCAAATATTCTAACGTAATGAACTTTGCAAAAACCGAAGTCAAGCACTGTGTATTTGTTTTCTTTGGTAAAAAATTAGAAAATGCAGTCGCATTTTACTAATGTTCATCACCGCCTGCTTTTCATTTCCCATTGTTGAGGAGCGCTGTTCGGGGAAATTGTTTTTTCATAACGTTCAAAAAAATGTCGGCTTCAACCATCACGCTGATACTTATAAAAAGCAAACAAATTGAATCTGCAAGGCTCCTGTGAGGTACAATGTTTTCCCTCCTGAAATTCGTGGCAGCGAACAAAGAAACTTTCAAGCTAGACGTTTGAAGATTGCATGACGTCATGGATGGCGTCGTGAACTGACGGGTAATTTTATGGAGGCTGTAATGCACTTAAGGCAGCGTGTAGTGCTTTCCTTAAGCACCTCAAACACAAACAAACATGAATTGAATTCAACGAGTTATTATTGAATGTGTGTAGTCTCGGACACACCGGCAAAAAGTACTGCAACATTTGCCTTGGGCCCTTCTTCACTTGTCTGCGCAGGCTTGCCTTGCTGTTCGTTGTGTAGCCTGGTGGTCTGTACGTACTGCAATCAGTTGTTTTCAGCATGTAATATTTCTTATATGACATAGTGTATCTACTATCGCTGATTTGAAGTACTCGCCTTGGAACTTTTCGTGCATTGAAACTTCTCCTTCTGTTGTGAGAAGAAAGAAGCATAACCAATTTTGATACTAACCACGCGTACGTCATTCTTCATCGCCTTAGCAAATAAATTAAGCTAAACTTAACTCAAGTAGATTTCTTTGGAGTATGTTTCTTACGACAAGTAAAGGATACTTTGAAGTGTTCAACAGGAGATTTATTTGGAAAAAACGCCTGGTAGAACTTTTAAAATTTCAATGTGATGTCACATCTCATTCATTTACATATTTCCCCTTTTTCAGCATCATTTGCAAGTCAATTGTTAGCATAAATTCAGTTTTTATTTTCCCGAAATTATATGAAGTTATGAAAATCAGTTCGCATGTTTTTTATGCTACCTTACCTTCCTCTATTGTCATCGTAATTGGAAAGGGGCTCTCTGATAGGTAGCTCACACAGGAAGTAAAATTCCTCCTGTACGACATTTAATGTTCTCTGTGAGCCACGGCCCGCTGACGCTGCATTACATTAGCTACTTTTTTGGCTTGGATTTCTTTCTAAATGAGCCCAAAAAATCGGTGCAGGTAACGTTGAGTTCGCTGCGGGATGTGCGGCTGCGCCGGCGCTGCAATCTGCGCCCACAAAGCCCGCTGCCCCCTCGGGTAAAATTCAGACGACAAATTACCCTAGCAAGCGCCGCACTCCCAGGGGCTGCCTAATGGGATTGAATATTAAGAGTATTAGTTTCTTATAACAAAGCTCAGAAGAAGATGGCAATTCCCTTTGCCTAGCGTCCCGCAGCCGCACCACTCTATTTCCGCGGATTAAAAAGCGCCGAGCCTTCTTCTCTTGTTTATTTTGGAGCTCTTTGCCTTGGATTTTATTACGCATAGAGGTGATATAAGTTCTCTCTGGGGGGAATGTTTTGCAGAGTTCAAGCGAAAATTTCTGAACTGAGAATATGTTGTTAGGTGAGGTACAAGTTTTTACTCAGATTTGCAATTCTCTTACATCATGTGCCGGCTTTGTATGAAAATCAATTTGTTGTGATTTGTCCAATTCCTCCGGAAATCTCTCGAGAGTTCTTCATTAGTATAGTGCTTTGAATTTAAATCAATGCTTGTTGAAATCATACGCAGTTAGATCACGGGCGACTATTGCCTGCATCCAATTGTGGCTTTGAAAATCAGTTTTGAACATTGTGACTCACATTCGATATTTTTGAGAAAATCTTCGTTGAGTGTCACTAACTTTTTCATAAAGCCACTGGTTCTTGTAAAGTCATCGTAAATTTACTGAAAAAAATTAGACTCCACACAAATGAATCGCAATTCAGCAGGTTATTCTTTAGTGCCGATCAACACTCCGAGTATTAATTTAAGTGTCCTGGGTCGAAACGTCAGTAATGTAAATGCAGGTGTGATGTTATTTTAATTAAACGCTAACGTTGTCAGTTGGAAACTTTCAGTTTTTGAGTTAAACACTATGTTTGCTCTCTTTATGGCCACAAAAAAAAATTCAAAGCTTTTTGTAAGGACAGCCGTGGCCGCAAGAGGCCACCGACTGCCAGCTGACACAATTCACGGCCATAAACCACAGCACCACCAGCTGAACGAGCTTCACACACTGATCTTGAACGAACATCTGGACGACCCTCATTGGATCGAATTATGAGTAATGGAACATGCCACTCGTAGGTAAATTTTATTGACACCAGTTCCAAACGATGAAATTGTACGAATACGTGGAGAATTTTAGTATTCCACAAATGGTGATCGTTGGACGCTGGCTTAATGTGCGCTGTAGGTCTTCACAGTTGTCCATGATTTTAATAATGTGCATATTTAGCCATACTGAATAGTGCAGTTTTACAGAAGCTCCTACGAGTTTTGGTCTTTATAATCAGCTATACTTTAAACTTTGACTTGCCATGTGTAGCAAAAACTATTTTGAGGGGAATATGAAATATAAGGATGTGATGTTACCCCAGCAAAAGTAGTGGGCGGCTGGACACGTAGAGAAGCGGAAAATATCCCAGGGATAATTGTCAGCATTTTTTGTTTTCTTTCTCGATGACGTTTCATTTATTTGCAATTCATGATGAAATTATCTGATTAAATATTATAAATCCCGTAACTTATGGATCATAGTAGGCGCTTTATATAACTGTAATACTACAGTGACGTTTGTACAGTGTCGCAGTGGCGTCTCTTCTTACATTACTCCCAACCTTGACATTTTGTTTGTTTGTACTCCATAGTCATTACTGAGAGTAAATCATTCGAAAGAAGGACCTCGAAATTCCGTGCACATTTACGCTGTCCAGATTATTCTGCTTGGTATTACGACTCCTGTTTAAACTTGATATTTTTTCTGATATGAATTTTGTTATCATTGTTTTTATTTTGAGACATTGTCTCGTATGAAATCGTTACATTAAGTTATAGCTGTAACGCCAATATTTTAGTTATTTCTACGTACGCTGAAAAAAATTATTTCGTAATGTACACCAAAAAAATCCTATTTGATCGCATCTTTTAAACCAATAGCTCGCTCGAAAATTCCTTATGCCAAGGAAATTCCCCTCGCTTGTGAATACATTGTTCGTTTGCGAATTTCTGCGGCGCTCTGGAAGTATTACGGCGGCTCTCGGACATTGTTTCCCCCATCGCGCCTTTTGGAAAATAGCGTTCACGCTCGAGCTAAAAATTTGGCATGTGAGGCATCGGCTGGCAAGGAGCGTAAGTGCAGGGGTATTGGCCCCCTGCCTAGCGCCCATCCAGCGCCATGGTGACATCACTTCCCCCTCATTCCTGCGCTCTTGCGCTTATCCCCAGTGTCTTCTCCTCTTCTTCTCTGATTTGCACTGAGAATTTTTTTGCTGAATCTCAAGCGAAGTTTGCTCTGCTTGCAATTGTATGGTTTCGTTATTTTTTCCATGTCAGGATTATTTATGTGAGGTGTAATGGGATTTTTATAGCTCAAAAGATTTCATTGTTCCTAAGTTGGCCGTTGAAAGTCAATAACATAGCATAAGGAGTTTTTCTTCTTCTCTGAAATTATTAACGTGGTCTAATTTTGTCCAATTTTATGAGAAAATTCAGTCACAAATTTAGTACCGAGAAATTTTAGTTTGCTGTTACTTTCCTTCCTCTCTTCTTCCCCGATGCTTTCGTGGACTGAAGTACTGAAAAGTTAGAACAATGCGCGTGTTATGCAGTATTGAATCAGTACCAAACACCCGGAAAGATCTAAATGTTTCAAGGAAACAATTTTTCTTTGTCACTCGGAAGGAGTATCAAACTACGTGCTGCTTTGATAACAGCCAGTAATTGGTGGTCATAATCAGAGGACGTTGAGGGTAGCTCTGCGATGAGACGTTATACGGAGGGTTGCTGAGTCTCTCCGCAGCTTCCATTTGATGTGAGCAGGAGGCCGGGCTCATAATAATGTGCAACGCGGCAGCCAAACTCCTCAACTCAACACCCAAATTTGCCGGATTTGTTTCAATGTTGGTCGTTGCAATTTTAACTACGATTCGGTAATTCATCTAATTGAAGATGGATTTTATACATTCATACATTTCCGTGATATTTTTAGAAGTCATAGAGTCTTTGATCTCTTTCAGGGCATTAACATAATGAAATTCAATGTGCAACTTTTTTGTTTAGAAAAACGGTATTTCCATGGCTAATTTTTCCATTATTTTCGGAATGGTAGTTGAAGAATCCCTCATTTTCTTGACGTTCAGCATTTTTGAGTTCGACGGTAACTTAATTCGACGAAATTTGGACGAGTTACCGAAGTGGAGTACAACTGAGGATCTTGAGGTGCAATATGCACGGCAGTGCAGGGAGATTTTATTCCTCAGCTCGTCTCAAATGCGATATATTATGTCCCTGGCTCCTACAGTGAGAATTTCAATTCACTTGGTGCAATCCTAGTAAAATTTGCTGCAGAATTTTCGTTGAAAATTCAAGTCAAATGCTTAGAAATTATCTTCAATGTGTAAGTAGGAAAAGGAAGACACGAAATTCGTAAAGATCTAAACTTTTTTAAACATTTCTTATACTTACGTATCGTACCAATCGTCATTCGATAGGAAAAATTTCATCGTCATAAATAAAAGACACTCAAAACAATGCAGGTTGATTTCCTATTCATCTCTTTTAAACTGGTTAACAACCGCGTGATAGATGACTCACTGAAACTTTGTGCAGCAAAGTAGGCCTCAGTTATTATTTTATGAAACTAACGAGTACTAATGCTTATGTAACATTCCAAAATTAAAACTTTTCCTGTAATGTTTACATCTTGCCAGTAAAACATGGAGATAAAGCAATTCCACTTTAGTTAGACAAATGTGTAAGGCTTGCTTGCTATTTTGAATATCACTTATGTAGTGCTCACTCCCCAGGGGGAATTGGCTAAAACCACCTGTTCCCAGCGCAGCGAAAAATTCAAGTGATAATTTTAGAGAAACAAGGCTCGTTCTACAGCCCGTTGTCTTGCATTTTATAAAGTCATGTAAAATCAGGATGACGACAGCGTGATACTCCATACAACGGAAAAGTTTTCGAGCCTACAAACACTGAGTCCTGAATGATGCAATACCTTTCTGTACAAAATTCGTTTGGAGCGGGTCCTGCTATATTGGAGTAGTATTTTCAGAACAACAACCTTTGTTACTTCGTCCTTATTGAATACCTGTGAATACCGATTTAGCCTTATTGCTATGCCTAATTTATCACATTCGCTTGCGCATTGCACCGTTCAGTTAACACTCTACACAAATTTCGTGTCGCTTAACTGGGAGCGCGTAAAAATCGATTGGAAGGGCCTAACTTCATCGGGCTCTGAACGCGCGGTTTGTTTGGCTGCAGAAGCGTGTTTGTGAAGCATCAAACATCAGCAGCCTCTCCTGTTTGCCTGCATCGATTTCCGAAGTCGAGTCGAGGCTTCAATTGTTGGTCTGGACACAATGTGTCCGAGTTTGCCTGCCAGAGGAGTTAGAACCTCCTATACCACTGCCTAATGTATCCTACTAGACTTTATTAAATAATTAGGTCATTTTAGTCTGCAATGAAACTCAAGTTTACTCTAATTCGATGAAATTATTTCGTCATTGATCGAACACTTTGTGAATATCTCCTCATAGATTCTTTTTCCATTAACCACAAATCTAGACACACATTGTAGGCCAATTTTATTGATATTTTCGAAGAAGCTATTTTCCCACCTAGTAATTCGAGGGTGTGAGAAGCGCTTATTTTCAAGGGGGTATCTGCAAATTGGCACTTGACGAATCACCGCCAGATGTCCCAAATTTTTTTGCTGGGCGTGTTTTTTATTTGTCCATACCTTTTCAAAACCTTTTATTAATGGAGTGAGTTAAATTTTCATATGTTTTAAGCGAATAAGACGCGAATAATAATACGCGTATACTGAGTTGGCCAATGTGCTGACATGATATACATGTAACTAAAATTTCCTGTCCATCAAAGAAACCATTACTCAGATTGCCAGAATTCCAACAGGAAAAATGACACGTATCTCTTAGCAAGATTGATAAAGAGATTTTCGCAGTGATTGTAGATTAGAAATCCATTAGGACCTAGAGAAAGTCATCGCTGACGAAGCGCTGTAGCGTACACTGGTGCTGCTAATTGATATGCATAGGCCAGAAGACCGCTCATCTCTCTGTTATTAGCGAGCCAGGCGCAGTGCCCGGCGCTGGCCGCCTCTGTTCGACCTTTTTGGGCTTTTATTAGAACACCAGCACCAAATTACGGGACAACCCGGGGCTGGAGCCGGCCGCGGCGACTCCGTCTCGCTATGGTGTGTCCCAGTTGATCAGGTAGATGTATCAGGAAATGTCTGAGTTGATCAGGTAGATGTATCAGGAAATGTTTGAGTTGATCAGGTAGATGTATCAGGAAATGTTTGAGTTGATCAGGTAGATGTATTAGGAAATGTCTGAGTTCATCAGGTAGACTTATAAGGAAATATCTGAGTTGATCATGTAGGCGTATAAGGAAATGTCTGAGTTGATCAGGTAGACATATAAGGTAATACTTGAATCAATCAGGTATACGTATAAGAAAACGTGTGGATTGGCAGAGTAGATGTCTGAGTTTGTACATTGATTAGATGGATGTTTTACTTTGTCAACTGCTGGGGTAGATGTCCTAGCTTCTGAACTCATCAGATACGTGGCGTAATGTCAGACTGTATCGGTGAGGCGGACACTCAGATCCGCCTTTACGAGTTGGCAGGTGGTCGCGTCGAGACCTCTCAGGCGGCCAGACCTACTCAGGCGGAGGCGTGTGCACCTGACAGATCTATTTGAGCTTGGGTGGCATGCTCCAGCTTCTATTCATGTTTTCTCTCTTATAGAATTCCCTCGGACCAAAAATTTTTCTGTCAGATAAAAAGCCTGCGATTATTTATGATTTGTTTGTTTGTTACTACATTGGCACTATCTCTGAGTCGACCAGTAGCCGCTGAAAATCGTCTTTAGAATTTTTGTACTTCATGTGTGTTCATTTTTCTTGAGCAACGAGCTCATGTTTCTATAAACGACCGGCTGATGTTTCCCTTAAAATCTCTGCCGATATTTCCAGCATTATCACTGCTCCTTAAATTCGGAGACAGTGAGAAACTAGCTGCTCTAAGAATAGTTGAATAAACTGCCAACGAAAAAACTTTTCGCTTAAGTTTGTTCAACCCTCGTCCTTTTATATTTTTATTAACCTATTTGTCTCCGATCTTAAAAAACATATTTTTGGCACCTAACCTCTTTTTCAGGTCAGTTGTAAAATTGAAGACACTGTATGTTATTCTGAATCAAAAGGCTCCCTGCCCTCCTTTATGGTGATCCGTTACAAGTTTCGTCTTTGCAGTATTTTGTCCTAAAAGAGAGGCCAGGTTTTGGGCCCTGTCCGCAGCCGAACAAATTCACAAAAGGGAATTTATTGGAATATTGAAACACAGCCTCATATGCCTCAGAGAGCTGGTCAGTCGGATTCCCAGGCCTATTCCGAGTCCGTTTGGGCCTAAAATATCTCTAACAGGCAGGTTTTCCGCTCATCTTTTCCTAGTACAAAAGAGAATATAATCCTCTTGGTAGTTTTGTAGCTCATTAGGTAAGTAGACGTCTTTATTTCATACTAGAGGTTGAATCTTTTGAGTAAAGCTGTTCACAAAATTCTCGTTTAAAGACGGGATATCGGTAAACGATGCAAAGATGGGTTTAAAATCCTGTTTATGGAGTTTTTATGTTATTGGAATGAATAAACAATTTCAGGGCAAATTGTAAGGTCTTTGAATGAAGTTATTAAGAACCAGGGTGGCAGGGCACTCGATGAATACTCCATAGTTGTAAAAAGAGGCTTAGCCAGGTCCACTGTGTGATGTGTGGACCCGACTATCCCTCAAATGTCAAAAAGCGACACGTTCAAGTCACTCCACACCATAGCAGCGTTTGTTTTAGCTCTTCGCAAGTTTGTTTTATTACTTAGCCTCTTTGATTTGTCGGCTTTCAATGATACTAGGTAAATCTTTTTTGCGTAGCAAGTTCACTAGGAAT
>VOMN01072459.1:0-12537 GCA_014899125.1 Orchestia grillus | reverse complement strand
CTGCTGCTTATCTTCTTTTGACGTAACGTCTGCGCGTTAGAACGCGGGTGGGACAGGAGCCCTAGCCGGGTGGGACAGAAGCCCTAGCCGGGTGGGACAGGAGCCCTCGCCGGGTGGGACAGGAGCCCTAGCCGGGTGGGACAGGAGCCCTCGCACTCACTGATGGGGCGAGCTCTCTTCGCGCCACCTTTAGAGGTCAGTTCTTCCATTACTCCTCTCGCAGAAGCAGTTGTGTTGACGGTTCCATCAAGAAATAGCTTACTTTTGCCTGAACCGTCATAGCGCAGATGCGCTGGTATTTGCGTCAAGGAAGCAGGTGCAATACGAAACATCAATTTACTTCGAGTACCTCGGCTGTGTCGATGGCCACACAAGGGACGCACCAAAGCAGGTCCATAAGGAACTTAATTCGAACAGAGCCACTCAAAGTCTCGCTCATAACTCTGAAGAACCTTAAATATCGCTTCAAATGGCGACCAGTAGCCAAGTAATGTAATGACTCCTCGTCAATTGTAAAATTTTACAGAGCCCTAAGTGAGCCTTTTCTTTACTAGTTTGGTCAAAACAGGTGAGAAACCGTGCAGTCGCGAATGGTGCTCAGAACTAGTTAGTGAAACCAGCCAGTTTCCAGAAGAGTCGCCCTAAAATGATATCTACAAACTCACGTTGTCATAAATTATAGCCCGCTGAATTTGCTCCTGAATTGAGTGTGCCATAAAGTGCTCTAAATCTTGCCGCAGTGTCGTAAATTGCCCCAAATGACCCACACAAGCCCGCGAGCTGCTCTTTCTTACCATTGGTATTGCTTACATCGACGCTTCTTACGAATGTAAACACGCTCTTGCGACTAAATACTTCCTGATTTAATCATTAGGATTATTTGAAAGATTTCTTATTAAGAGTAGCCTAAAAATTATTGTCACTGAATTATTTATATATTCTGGAAAGACGTGATCTTATTAAGTTTATTTTTAAAAGAAATATTCAGTTCTATTACAAATTGAAATTTCTTGCAAAATAAATTAAACATTTGAATTTTTTGCTAAAATATATTTAGTTATAAAAATATGAGAACTGAACTGCTCATTTTCGAAACATTGTATGTGGGCCATTAGTTAGTAATATTTTTTTTGTGGTGCTTGTGCAGCAGCCTTGAAGAGGAAGCATCAAAGCTAGATCGCTCCCTACTCAAAAAGCTACACTTTCTCAGACGCAATCATTATTATGCTGCCCAATTTTTGAATTATACTTGAACAGAGGTTTGAACTTGAAGTTTTGTAAATGGCTGCGTATTTGTTGGATAATTTGTGGTGGTGTTATTCCAGTTCAGAGTTCGTGACAAGAAGCAGACATGTTGAGACTGTGACGAAACATCTGGGACCCGCCGGTCATATCTCTTAAAGTAACTACAGCTTTGATGTTCCACAAAAATATTTTATTTATTATCATTTTATCATTTGATGTGAAACCTTAGAACTTTCTCTACTTTGCTACAGAGGGTACCATCTTACCGTCCGACCAGCTATGGTCCCCATCCTGGCAGGAGTCTGGCACCAGACTCGTCATCACCTGCAGCTCGGCTGTCGCCGCCCTAGCGCTCACCGCCGAATTTCTTCATTAGCCCAAAATCGCTGAAAGGGCCTCAAAGCCCCTTTTTGTATGGATACTGTCATTTTTTTATAGGTTAAATGAAATCTCATTGCACATGTACATAAAACTACGAAAAGTTTCTTCTAAAAAGCTACATCCAATCTTGTCACAAAACTAGTTTGATTCTTAAGGTTGAATGCAAAAATGACGTCAGCGAGTGAACATCAGGAATGAGGAGAGGTTTGTGATGAGGACGCATGGCAATAGGCTCAAGACGAGTCGTGTGTCCCTGAGAATTTTAAATGAAAACCGAGAGCACTAAATATCTGAACAACGATGTTCACACAGATTTTCTTCTTGAACGAAAGTTCTAAAAATTGATATTTTTAAGATCTAAGACAGATATAATAATGTAAGGCATACTCAAATTATTCATGTCTTAAAAAAATTACATTGAACTCATGTACCATAATGTGTTTATTTCAACAACCGTGGAGCAAAAAACAGCAGATATTCAGCAACGTTGCACGTAGAGTTCTACTGCGAAAAATGTAAATACCAGAAAAATAAGAAAATTTTTTAAACGAAAATATTGAAGTGTAAGAAATAATTTCTGCATAAGTGATTGTGAAGTTTGCTGCGATGTGTGACATATATACGGTCTTTGGAAGCCAGAGTTTGACACACTACCGGTGACGCTGTACTTGTGACGCACTGTACTTGTGACGCACTGTACTTGTGACGCACTGTACTTGTACCACACTGTACTTGTGACACTTTGCACTTGTGACACACTGTACTTGTGACGCACTGTACTTGTGCCACACCGTGCTTATGACACTCTGCACTTGTAATACACTGTATTTTTGTCTCACTTTACTTGTGACACTCTGTACTTATGACACTCTGTACTTATGACACTCTGCACTTATGACACACTGTACTTGGGTGGAAGGGGGGCTGCTGTCGGCCCGGTACCAGACCACATTACTTAACATTTCCTCAGATACAACAGTTTAATTTTCTGTTTTTACTACAAACTAATACATTTAAGCAAAAAAAGGAGTTAGACATTATCAAACCTTTTTTCTTTCTTTCGGAGGTTCTAGGATGCCCTTTAGTATTTATTTTTCAAGCTTGCACTTTCAATGAAAAGTTTTACAAGTAAAATATGATCGGATGAATACTGGCTCCACATGTTTTACAGCAGTTATCTCATGTTCAAATCAAGGATCATAAACTGGGGAGTGGAGAAGTGAAAATAATTCACAACAGGGCTGACTAGGCAATTTTTTTTTCACAAATTTCCACACGATGAGCAGCGGCTGACTAGGAGAGCTTGTTCACCGCCGTCTGGGCAGCGCTGAGTAGAGCACCGCCGTTTGGGCAGCGCTGAGTAGAGCACCGCCGTCTGGGCAGCGCTGAGTAGAGCCGAGCCCTGAGCTTCACGTCAAATTCTGACCACCATTTCACATCAAATATCCAGCCAAGCAATTGAGTAACCCTACTTCAACAAGCCTTGATGTATTGCAAATCGTCAAGCTATTTTGCAGCACGAAGGTTGTAAGATATCTTTAGCCAAGTTCCTGTTGCAGCAGCCTTGTAATCTGGAGCAATGCGCGGTGATGAATTTGTATCTCACATGCAGAGGTGGCCGCGCACTGCGACTCGGCCACCGGGCCTCACGGTGAAGCACTCAGCCGCTGCATGCGCCAGGACCAGCATAATTTCAGCCAGAATGAATGTCAAAATGCATCGAAATTGAGCACTGCTTCTCACAAACTATGACATCAAGTATCTTTTTAAAATACCCTATATTATCTTCATCCGCTTGGAAATATACGTAAATTTTTCATAATTCATTTGTATGTTCATGAGTACCAAGTAGAACTATAGTCCCCTGTCGTGGCAAGAGTTATTTTAGGCATAATTACCCATGTACTTGAGTTCCAGTTGTACTTCTGAACAGTTCTAGTCAGAGCTGATCACAGTTTTGAAATGAGTTGGCTTAGGGCGGGAGGCGGGGGTGCCGTGATACAGTGGCGGCACGCCACCTCTGCATGATACAGTTATAACTGAGTAACTTCCAATTACTCCTCGTAAATTCTCGCAACTACCACTTGAGTAATAGATGCTGATGGCTTTATGTTTCTCTCTCACGGACGCAAACCACTTCGCGCCCATATGAGTCCAATTCGTCCACATGTACTCGCCTCCACGGTCCTATGATGGGCCAGTGCCGCGCGCACACGTCACATGTGTCCTAATGCCACATGTCATAATGCCACATGTCATAATGCCACATGTCATAATGCTACATGTCATAATGCCACATGTCATAATGTCACATGTCATAATGCCGTATGTCATAATGCCGCATGTCATAATGCCACATGTCATAATGCCGCATGCCATAATGCAACATGTCATAATGCCACATGCCATAATGCCACATATCATAATGCCACACGTCATATCCCTATTCGCCCACTTGTATTGCAGCTCCTGGCCCAATCGAGGTGCCAGTGCGACGGTCAAACGTCCGGCGCCGCTGAATTTTATTGTCAAATGCAAAAGTTGAAGCGGACAAAAGCTCATGGGTCGCCATGCATTGTTATTTTTGCCATACATCCAGCAATTTTTACTTCGTTCTGAAATGGCAGAGGTTGGTAAATTAAAATATATTCTTGTGAGATAATCTTCAAAAACTCAATACTTTGTAGTCAGATATTTTTGAGCTGAATGTATAGCTAACATTTTCAATACGGCTTTAGCTTATTTTTGATGAGAAAATTAATGAGATTACAGTTAGCATTTTTCCCGCTGCTTTAGTTTACTATTACTGAGAAAATTAGTTGATACTTACACCCGCTCATTCAAAAAATTCTGGCATTGAGCGATTTGACCAATCAGCAAAACCAAGCAAACATCTGGACGGTTTTTTCGGCAGAGGTCTTCGATAATTCTTTATACGTTACTCAAGCCCGACTCAAATTTTTTTTATGCCCGACTCAAGTCATAAAGAGAACACAAAGAGAGTAACCCTTTAGACTCTTAGGCTCTTTACTGATTTTATCAACGAGTCGCGGTCCAAGTCCGTATAGTTTCGAAACCAGAATTTTCTGATTCAAAGTTAGCATTTTGAAGCATCATGAAAAGGCCGACATTCTTTTTTCTCTCTGAATAGGTTTCCATATTAATTTGGAAGCTTTCGTATCCAAATATATGCTCACAATGATTTCGATCCAAGATAAGTCAAATCAATGCTAGTGTATTTTTAAAATCAATGCGCAAGTGGTAAAACTTTCAGGTAAGACGATACAAATCTTCAACTAAGTCGATGCAAACCTTCACCTAAGACCGTACAAAATTTCTGGATAGAAGGTGCAAGCCTCCCCCTGAGATGTTTGCAAACCATTCGGAAGGAGGATGCAAACTTTCATCTAAGGCGACGCACAGTCATGCTGAACCGCTCAGGGCTTCGTACTAAACAGAAGTTGATTTACTCAAAATTTAAAGTGAATGTTCAGCGAAAGAAAAAATACAATCAACCCCGTCCTGTGATGACTTCAAAAATTAAAAAAAAAATCGACAGCAAATGAACCGTAGTGCTAAGGAAATGGGAACAGACATGACTTCCAATTTGACATTTGCTGCATTTGAAATGTATAGTGCTTTGGATTTGAAGGTATGGTATTTAGGGAGCGTACGCTGCGGGTTTTTCTTAAGCTAATGCCGGTGTGGAGGTTAACAGGTCTATAGACATGGGTGAACTTTTTCTGAAAAAGTATCTCACCGAGCACGTTTTGACGAGTGAGAAAGTGAAATGAGCCGCATCCTCATGTTGATTTAATGAGAAGTAACAGGGTCTGCATCCTTCTGTTTATTTGATGAGGAAGTGAGAGGTCCTCTATCCCTGGGTTTATTTAATGAGAAATGATAGGGTCTGCATACTTCTGTTTATTTCCTGAGAAATAAGAGGGTCTGTGTTCTTCTATTTATTTATTGAGAGAGTGGGAGGGTCCGTATCCTTCTGTAAATTTAATGAAGATAGGTAAGGATCTCTCCATCTGTTCATTTGAAGACTGTACAGGTAAAACGTTCACACATTGAGAATGAGACAGCATTTTTGACAGACAGCTTTAAATTTCATATCTTATTACTGTTGGTGTGCGAAATTTAACTGAAAATTTTCTGCGTAGACAGTCAATCGTATTGCAATCTGCGTGTTCGCAATGTTAGGGCAATCTATTACCGCGTGGATGTGAATTTGATCCTTAAACGAAGCCTTTTTTAGGCTATTTGGATAGACTGATTGGAATACCAGATTATCGCTGACCACAGTCTCCTACTTTACGAAAATCATTACGCGTACATGAGGAAAACGAGCATTCTTGGACATCATATTTCATAACACCGAAAAGATTTTCAGAGGTATCAGTGAAAAGAATGTAACTTTTCTGGTGCTCCTTGTCTCCCCAAAAGCTGTCGCCACAGACTGCCGTAAGAACGATGACACAGACTGCCTAACAAACGCTGCAGGCACGACTAAGCGAACATCCATTCGTAGCCCAACTCAGAGCAAATGTGCGTACGCGCGGGTCAAACATAGACTATCGTTGCTGAAAAACTTCTGGAAACTTCTAACTTCTTTTTCGTAGAATTATTTTTAGTTTTTGGCTTTTAACACGAGAATTATATCAAAAAACTTAGCATGATTTTACGGTTAATTAGACATGGTTCTTATCATTATGTATGCAGTATATGCCTGGCAACTATCCGGGATGTTTAACTAATACATGTTGTAGCTTTCATGGTTATTCTCCATAATTAGGTCGCTCTGAATACTCGAGGGGAGGATATATATTGTCATACATGCCTATAACTAGCTTGAAAAATAGTATCACTGATAATATTAATATTGAAAATTATTGATAATTTCTAGCGAAAAATTTCAACAACGAAGGTCCAAAAACATCGGTTGTTAGAATGGGAAAGAGGAGCGATGTGAGACTAAGTCGATCGTAGGTGATTGTCATTCTTTTCGACATTTTCTGCTCAAACTCAATAGGTTTTTGGATCAACTTAACATTGGTTACACCTTTCATTCTCGCAGGCACAGGCTTCACATTTTGCTAACAATGTGAACAAATATTTGTCAGAGTACGAGCAAACTTTGAGAAATATCTTCCAAAGAATAAGAAAGAGGTGTTGAGGCCTTAGCTCTCTCTCCAGTTGGTCTGACAAGTTTTCGATAGGGCTCAAATCAGGTGAGAGTGGAGACCATTCCGTAAGAAATAGATCCCTCGTGATATCTGAATCAATTTTGCCCTTCATGAGACTGGTGGATGCGAGCACCATCACCTTGCAGAATAGCGGAACCATCAAAAAAAGTAAAATTCATAGATCGGTGTACTAGGTTGTTAAAGATGTTCTAATAATCTTGAAACTTCATTTTGTTGCTGCACAAGGTGTCCGAACCCAATTTCAACTATGTGAAGCACCTCTAGAACATTTCACTGTCCCCGTGAGCCAGTACTTTCGAACCGGTGCATGAAAGACCCAATGGTTCATTGGTTTCCCGTCTCATTCTAACTGTGCCATCTACCTGGAACAAGGTGAATCTCGATTCACGTGACTACTAAATGACTATTCTTCACCATCTCTTTCTAACAGAGCACTTATTCTTTGCACAGTGCTACGTCATATGGTTATCATTTGAGACATATCTCTGGGGGGGCTTCCCAGCCCAGTGCAAACCTGTAACCTACCGTTTGTCCAAGACAAAGGTTTGCTTTGAAGGCTTTCTCAGCAGGACTCTTCATTCTTCTTGCCGCAAAAAGAGCAGGTGCCGTACTGACGTACTGAAAAGAGCAGTGACTGAACGCATTCATTTTTTCTTCTTCACATTTGTTATGAGGAAATCTGTGAAAATTACTTAAATTATATCATCATTTTACGAAGGGGAGGCAAAGTTTTTGACCAGGTAGTGCATGTTTGTTCGCAAGTCTCCTAATTAGATATGCCCTCACAGCAAGCAGAATAAAAAAATAGTTTTTAGACTCCAAATTCCTTTTCTTCAGTGATTTACATCTTACCACAATAACCTTCCTAAAAAGTTTTTCATGCGGCTAAATGTTAGTAACTCCTTTTTTATTTAAATTATGTAAGGCTGGTAATAAAGAATGACGCCCGGTAAACATTCAACAGAGAGACATAAAAAAACCGAACGATGTTAATTTCTTGTTTGCAGTGTTGACTCAAGACTCATTAAGCGACTCACCGCCAGCAGAGCGCGAAGAATGCTCCCAAATTTGCCGGCCGTGGTTTTCATATTCGTTGGACAAAGATTCGGCGATTATTTGCTGCGGTGGCTGAGCTAGACTTGTTTGCGCTGTGAGGGTCGGAAAAAATTCCTCGTAGATAATATTTGGTTTCTGACTCAATTACATGTAACCTTGTAAAATTCGAGTTAGTAGAGTTCCACTGTTTACGTGAAAGACATCTGTGAAAAACTTCCCTAATCTCAAAAATGTTTTTCATTTCTAAACGACTCGGAAATTGTCCCCCCTCGGAGTTAAGAGCATCCCAAAGTCGTAATTAGTTCGTGTTTCAATGGCGAGACATGAAAACATCGGTTACAATCATCTTGATAAATTTTATATGTTTTTATTTTCATGTCCTCACGTAAATTATAGGAACTACTGTTTTCATGGACTTTTTTGGCCTCTTTAAATCAATGGATTATTGACGGTCATAACTTGCACTATTGAGCCAAAAGAAAGCTGAACTTGTAACACAGGGTGCGAGGCCTGTTTGAGGACATGTCATTTTCAGTTCACAACTCTCTTGAGCAATTATTATTCATTTTATTGAAAAAAGGATCAAACGCACTCTCAACTCTACACCCCCTTTAACTGGACAGATCACTCGAAAGTTGGTCTAACAGGACCCCGTGGCAGCCAACTGAAATACATCTTCTTCTTCTGCACGGTCATTTGCACAGCACGTGGCGCATACTTTATATCTTGAAAATTCCTGATTACCTTAAGCACTAATTGAGCAGGAAAACGATTCTAATGAAAAAGAGCCCTGTAAAATTCAAATTCTTGGTGCATTGTGAAGTAGTTTGACTGAGATTGAAGGCGCTAGTTACAAATGTTTTTATAAGATTGTTTTAAAGCGAAGCTAACCAAAGCTGAAGAAACTAATTCCGACACCCGTAAACGTTCTTTTGCGTTACACCGATGTAGTGAACGTATTGTGCCCGTTTTGGTCCGGGCAAGAGCTGTCATCTTGTTGTTCTCCTCTCATTCCATTGGAAATTTAATATTAGGATGTTTACTGTTGAGGTGGGCTACAAATTTGGGTACATGAGTATAGTTTTTGAATAAAAGAAAAGTATCGTCTACATATCTTCCATAAGAGAATGGTTTAAAGTCAGTGCGCAACCGCTTGAACGCAACCCTATCTGCTGGAGGAGTAGAAGACGCGGGATGGCGCGAAGGTCTTATTGTCACAGAGCTCTTGGTGTGGAGACGTGCAGCCGCGAATTGGCGTTCAATTTTCTCTGTCTGTAATTTCTTCATCTGATTTTTTTACTGGGTCCTAGTGTTGAAGTTTTTTTATTGGTTTATTTCCTCAAGCATGGCATTATGTCGTCTTTTTAAAGAGAATTTGGCCGTTGGCTCTTCAGACAGTTAATGTAACCTTATCTAAACGCTGATAATTGCTCTCCTTCTTAGAAGTTAAAACTGCTTCTTATTAGAGAGGAAAACTAATTAGTAGTTGTCCAATGCTTACAGCATAATAATTAATGGGGAGATTCTTTCTGTATAATTAAAGTCCTGAGGCGCCAGCATCATGTATAATAAATTGTGGCCAAATTATCCTACCCTTAATTTTTAACGTTCTTTACCAACACAAGAAGGCATTGAAGATACCACTTCTCATGTGGCAATATTTGAAGGTTAGTAAATGCTAACAAATGAAAAATCTCATACATCTAAATAACGCTTGATCGAGGGAACAGTACCTAATTTCCTATTGCATCGGTTTCAGTATACCTCCGAGTAAACTAACAGTTCCTATGGTATCGGTTTCAGTATACCTCCGAGTAAACCAACAGTTCCTATGGTATCGGTTTTAGTATACCTCCGAGTATGCCATCAGTTTTCTATGGTATCGGTTTCAGTATACATCCGAGTAAACCATCAGTTTTCTATGGTATCAGTTTCAGTATACCTCCATGAAAACTTCGGAAGCCGAGACCGCTTCTTGAGATTTCCGTGCTGTCTTCGCCATTTCTTCCTTTCGGTTCCGGAATCTTGGCTTGCTCCGACTCTGAGGTGTCTTAAGACCTTTCACGTCGTTGAGGAAGTCGTAGGTAAAGGAGTAAGATTTGGCTGTTCAGATTAAATGTGAAAGTATTGGTATTTAACCTTAGTTCTAGGCGACTAGGTAGTAATCGTTTCTCTACCTGTTTTCAGTGAGAAGATCTTTAACTTCCTGGCGTTAAACTGAACTAAACTTAATTTTGATCTTGGGAGCTGCACAGCGGCTCCTCTCATTCGTCGTCTTCGCTGCAATGTTGCAAGTTCCATGAAGCTGTCTGAAAGAAACTGAAGTTTCTCATTAATTTCTTTCGTTTACCAACGAACCAAACGAAGCAAGCGAAAAGTAAATTGTTTGTGAGAAATAATAAAATAAACTTGTCGTTTCTTGTGCCTTTAATTTCTCACACATACGTGAAAAAGTTCCCAATATCGAAGAAGGCCATACAATATTATAGGAGTCAGCAGATGTTATCGAGGCTGCTTGTTCACCGAAATTTTGCAAGGTAACAATAGTATACTGACTGGGGGCAAATGGTGTTAATACTGGTACCAAAAGTTTTGCAATATAGGACGTAGGACCGTCATAGCTGGCAAAGATGTGTCTTATTTGAAATTTTGAACGAAAATTTATTTTATAAATTTTAGGCAGGCCACGCATGTACCGGGACTGAAGCCAGTAACGTACAAACGCCAATAAATGGACTTAGATATTGAATTATTCTGCTTCAGTTCGCGTAGAAAATTATTCACCATATTTCTTATTTTTTTTGTATTACGTTATGATATGGCTCGGTAATTTCGAAAAATCTCCTGCGATATGAAATTATTATCGTAAGACTATTCCCATAATTCAATTTGTTCGCCAGAGCCTGTCAAGAATTATGCTCATCCACCCAAATTTCATCGGAAATAGAATTAGCGCTCTCCGTTGTTGAACGGAATTACATTGTTACTCCAAATGAACAAAACACAAACTTATAATGTACAGATGAATGACAAATCTCACACCTATTTTGTATATTAGCGAATCGAGCAGATAATGGATCATTTTCAACTTGAATTTTCACTTTTTAGATATGAACATGGAATCGTACGATGATTCGCCCTAATTTTTGCTCTCGGAGCCTGAGTCACCTACATGCTGAGCCATTGGCCACTGAATTGAGTGTTACAATTTCAAGTTTCACCGGGCTTCTACATTCCATTTTAAGTTGCAGTCCTACAATTTATAAGCCTTATTTGTATCATGTTTTGTAGGTAATTAATTGAAAAATATTTTTCTTTCCTTCATCAGTAATTCTTATTTATTTATTTATATCAAGTCTTGAGTTCGTGGGGGAAAGACTAAAGACAAAGTGTTTGTATCGTACTTCGTGTTCATTTTCAGCTCATGACAGCGACCTGTGAATTGAAATTTATATCAGTTGTCAATTTTTGGTAATGCATATTTATTCCGATGCCTGGACCGTTGCTTCCTGTACGTTGATTCAAGTTCTGATGAACTCAAATCCTGAGGTAAAATCAGCAGTTTTAGTTTCAGTGGGGATCGTGACTGGTCTTTTGCATCTGGCGAAGGTCCGCATGTTGTCTGCGGCAGCGGAAAGTGTGGAGCGCAGATGCAAGATCTACAAGCGTATTCCATTATACTGGTTGGACCCTCATCGTTGCACGGCGGGTCTCGGCTGTACTCCATTAGACTGGTTGGACCCTCATCGTTGNCCCTCATCGTTGCACGGTGGGTCTCGGCTGTACTCCATTAGACTGGTTGGACCCTCATCGTTGCACGGTGGGTCTCGGCTGTAAATCTCCCGCCCGCACGCAATCTTTGTTCGCTGCTCGACTCGGAGGCCGCGGAGCTCCAACTCATCCAAGGCTCGACGGAGGCAATAACTCGGTGCGAGCTGAATTTGCTCACGTGCTTAAAAGCGGAACTAGAGAACACAATCGGTGAAAAGATTCCTTCTTAAACTGTTGTAAGGAAACATATGACCTGTAATGATAATTAATGTGAAAGTGCTGTTCGCTCTAAACATTGATTCTATTCAAAAATACGTTTGGCTTGTAATCTTAAAGTCGAAAGCTGAGAGATTGTAGGTATGTATGTAGTGCTTGACATCAGTTAACTTCTATTGGCAATAGTTCATAAAATATATACATAAGAAATTTAATGAAAAAGTATGTGAAAATACTCTTCACAACAAATGTTTCTAATATCGATACATAGAACCTAAGATTTTCAGCTAGACTGATACGATGTTTTATCGTCACACGAATATAAATCGTTTGTCGAGAAAATGGAAGTACGAGATTTTGAAAAGGGATTTACATCTTTCCAATGAAAAGTTTTCTGGCTCTGGTTCAGAATTATGATTTTGTTGAACCTTGACTCTGGCTCTTACTCTGGCCCAGTTTTTTCTTCGTTGGGGCTAAAAAAATGTATTGAACGCTTATCGCTATCGTCCAAGCTCTTGGCTCTGGCTTCTGCTGTGACTCCATCAAAGTGTAATATGCCAACACACGGTTCCTGCTACGCGCTCATGTTGATGATCTGGAATGTAGAACTGACGAGCTCTAGGCAAGTGAGAGCGAGTTGACTGCTGTGGAACTGACG
>VOMN01072453.1:0-28691 GCA_014899125.1 Orchestia grillus | reverse complement strand
CTGAGGGTTGGACACGCCATAGTTAGCGACCATAATCGCTACAAAGGATACGTTGCTCACGCAACTCCCTTTAACATTGAGCTAGGGATCCTGTCAAGTTTGAACCTTCGGTGCAGGGAGAAAAATTTGGGTAAGCCCACAAACTAAACTTTTTTAAGACAGAAGAGACATCCCAGTGTCATCTCAGTTTTTCCCTGGTATTATTAAACACTTACATTTTCTCTGCTAGAAAGCTATCGAAACTCTTGAGCAACAGTAGGCAAGGGACCACCATGCTTCTGGCACGACGCTAACTCCAAACACGATTCATAAAATTTATCGTTGAAACCTTCACGTAGTGCAGGTCCGGTGTGAACAGCGCAGTTAAATGTCTTATGGCTTCAGAAAACTATGTATTTATCCGTTCAGCTGGAGGTTGAAGGTCAATCTTTAAAACGAAATGTGGAGAGATTGTGGAGGTAGAGAGAAAACTAAGAAGCTTGTCCAAGATTTTGAGCTTACATATGTAAATGTAAACGTGTATTCAGACCACATTTCCCAGATTATGAATTATGCTTGGATATGTTTTATGAACATAAGGCAAAAGTTTAAAATGAACGATTCTTTTCAGAAATTTGGAAATTGATGACTCACAAACGCTCAAAAAGTATTCTTATCCTGAAATGCAAGCGGCCAGATCCACGGAATTCCCAATCGTTGCCTGACCTTTTAAGGACATCGTTGCAATGAGGACTGTGGAACAGAAGCAGTTGCGAGTGTCGTTCATTTGGTTGGTGCCAGAGCTTTGCAAACGAGGCACCTTGCCCAGTTCTAAATGCAAAATTAATTTTACTATTAATTAATGACAGTACAGACTGCTTTAAAATTTAGATTTTCAGTAGCCTCAATGGCTCGAGCAGCATAACGACCATGACAAACAAAGAGTTAATCTTACACCCGTATGTTTGTGGAGAACTTTATCTTTTGAGCAATTTTTGGTCAAAAATAATTGATACAATCAATATAATATAACTTTCACCTCAAATAAAGATTGGAACTGAAGCAAGCTTCAACAAAATCACGGCTCCAGAGCCAGATCTGAAGCCAGAAAATGTTTCTCTCTCTACCCATCCCTAATTGCAATGGTTTCACAAGATTTGTGTAGCTTTTGCATTATGTTACTGAAAGACTTCACGTGCCGATGCCACAGTTTCGGCCCTAATTAATTATGACAGCACAGCATCTTACAGGCGAGCATTATCGAGAGGTCCACCTGCTGTTTTTTAACGGATATAACACGGCGAAGATGGAGTTGATGGGACACAAATATTTCTCATTGAAGTATTTGACTACCAGATTTTAATCGATGAGAAATCTTTCACACGGGTCGTTATGAAACAAATTTTTAAAATCATTGTAAGAATCGATCCGATAGTGATGGCTGTCGATTGCATTTACTTTTTACGTATAAATCAGTCGTATATTTGCATCCATGTAATGTATAAATTTAGAAATAGCTTGGAATAATATATTCCAAGTGTTGTTCAAACATCAAAAACGTAATGTTTATTCGAAGCGTTTCACAATACCTCTGATTGAGGGTAAAACAATTGTCTGAAGTCACGTGTGCTGGGTACTCGTCAGGCCTACAAAATTGAGGATACTACTCCTAACCGTCCTCACGACCTAAAAACATAACAAATTACCCTATCATAGTTGCCAATAGATAGATATGTTGCAATTGTTTAACCTCTGTTTATATATAACGTACAGTCATGAAATAAACTGTAAGCTTGTTTTTTTCTTCTAGAGGTATGGTATAATACCACAAAATGATGCTCACCAATGTCTCGAAATATTTTGGTCTATTAATCAATTCTAAATATTCATTCAGGGAACTCGTACATTTCCTATTATGTCAGAAATTCAGAAGTTTCCTAGGAATGTTGTTACGTAGAATGCCTTCAGGATTCTTCGAATACTTGGCATCCGTGCAATCTTGGTTGGAGCTCCACGTCTTGACTAAGAGAACAGTTAAGAGAACAGTTATAAGCTATATACCTCTACAAGAACAGTTATAATGGTATTGTGCTTCGAGATGCTAAGCAATCGTTTGGAGAGAATTCTACGTCTCCTTCGAATTCTCTTTCATTTCTCTGTCCACTTCGACTGGAAGACAGCACTGCACTCTCTTTAACTTTCACCAACTGAGATGATGGTTATAAATCGATGTCGTTCGTAATCATCTCATCACATGTAGACCAAATTTTGAAAAAAACTTCCTAGTTAAATGAGAGGCTTATAGGCGCATATGAATACATTTTTTAGGTTTCGTTTTCTTTAAGAAAAAGCAGTATTATTCCTTACTTAACGCGGCACTTTATTGCGGTTTTTTCAACTCACGCCAGAAGCTATGAGGCATGTCACACTGATGCATATGTGGCAAGTCCCACATTAAATACACTAGGGTTTAATTGAGACGAACATATTAGGCCGGTGCTTTAGCAGCGGCCGGTAGCTGCAACATACGAATACGCTAGCATTGATTTCCCGCAAAAAGCACCCTCATACCGAACGAGAAAAGCCTTTAGAAAAAAATATGAACTTTTTGTCGCATCGTTTTGGAAGAAAGGGTACGCAAAACAGCGTTATCGCAATATAGATGAGCTTAAGAAGTTTATGAAGACGTAAAAGATTGAAATATAAGGCTTTTCAATTTACGTATATCGATTGTAGCTCATGAACTAATGCAAAGGTCACAACTCATGCAAAGCCTCAGTTATTGTTTTTCAATCTTTCAGTTTGCTTACGCTGCAGCTCGAGCTTCAACATAATCGTTTTCTGCCTATTTTTAAGCAACGCTGTTTCACGCTCAAAAATTGGAACTAGTCTCACGTTAGATTCACTGTCTCTTTTTATGTGCTGATTGCAGTGATGTCCATAGTGAAATTACAACTTCTTAATTTTACACGGTTATTCAGTCATATTCCCACTGTCATCGATATAGAGATCAAATCTTGGCAAAAGTTCCTTCGTCTCTTTTACAAGAACACGAGACACATATTTTGTGATTTGGATTTGGAAAACCAAACCGTGCTATTGAGAATTATCACTAAAATGTCACCTAAAGTTGAAGTACTACTAGCATAGAGGGATTAATGTTACTAGGCCCTGCTTTAGTATCTTGCCAGAATTTTCATTAATATCTACATACACGCTGTTGTATTCTCATTGACTGTGTATGTAGATATTGTATTCTCAGAATACAATATCTGAGAAAGCTTGGCGAAAACCGTAATATACATTTCACGGTCACGCAACAATGAGAGATGAATATTTCTTCGCTGTTGTATTCTCAGAAATATTCATCTCTCATTGTTGCGTGACCGTAAAATGTATATCACGGACTTCGCCAAGCTTTCCCATTGTTATTAATTTATGAAATTATTTACGCAATGAAAGTAAAGCTCATGCTTAGTCTTCCAGGATTTGACCTGAGCAACAAGCTTTCTGACGGCTTAAAAGAGCACTCAGGGAATGAAAAGTTATTGTTACCTGCATTAGAAAAATTTTAAAGGGGGAAGCCTTGAAAACACGATACGTAGATCATAGTAACATGAGATGAAATTCCCTCAACAGCCTGCAATATGAGTGTTACATCAGTATAATATAACTCGAAATGACGCTCATCTCATCGAGGCTAAAAAAATCTTAAAACTCTCCGGTCATTACTCCCCACGTTTAGTTTACTATTCAGCGTCACGGCATAATCCGCCAGTGACTCGAGTCCAGAACAGAAAGTCGCCTGAATCATGTCCAACAGAACTTATCTTCAAATACAATTCAGAGGTTTTATCCGTTGGTGCTTCAAAGAGTGTCAGGAAAATTAAGAAGAAATTTTACCAAAATGAAGTAGAAATTTTTGTCAAAATTATATCAAATACGCCAATATCGCATTTCATTTACTCACAAGCACTTATTTTTGGACATGAAAGATTAATACGGTAAAATTTCAACGGCATGAAAAAATCGCTCTGGAAACACAAATCCTTACTTATTACTATACTGACATCATCTATGGAAGAATGAAGAACATTATTAAATAAAAAGCATCTAATCCACTCGATCCAAAATACGATAACTCCTGTCATAACCATCTCATGCGAGTAAGCTGACACATTTTTCTAGATCCTATAGATTGAAATTTCAGCACACTTTCATTTTAAGTACCTGAACTCATTCCTGACGCGCTAAACTTTTAATTTGGCATCGCCCACCACCCTAGAAATGGGAATAAATAGTCGTAACTGCGGTCCTGCAGCGCACCATCAGATGAAGCAATTTTTGGAGACTCAATCATTGCTGAAATTGGTCGCCCCATCAGCACCCAAGTTAGGCCCGCATCGCCCAACTTGGACAAGGAGCGGCTCCTCGCTAAGGAAGTTTTCGAACACACAATGAAACTCCAAAAGGAAGCGTTCTGAGAAACTGGAGCGTGAAGCAGCACTCGACGCCTCAACGAGAATTCAAAGATTCTGCTGTTTGCCCTGCTTAGGTGTGCTGTTGAAAAGATTAATGAGATTCTCATTTCACTAATCAATGTATCTGTCTTCATGAAAACAGAAAAAATCTCTGAAACGGCTGCACTCGTTTTAATCATAAAGGTCTTACTCTCTGAACGCGGTTTCTTGAGTGGGAGCTAGTGCTCTTAGAAAGTAAATTTGATTTTTTTGTCAATTCGGGACACAGAAATATGAGCTTACTGCTAATTTTTACTATAGAAGTAACACGAATTTCTCACCAAGAAATGATGCACAAATTTCCGCTAATTATTTTCTGTACATGTACAAGGTAATGATAACATCGTTCAATATTACTCGAAGAGCAAAAGTCGGGTTTGACAGAACAAACAAAAAATCCAAGACGTTGTCATTTGAGGCGAGCTGCTCAGCTGGGAAGCCATTGCGTGGAAACACCGTTTCGCTGTTTCGCACGGGCGCGCTGCTACTGCTTCGTATTTTGGGAAGTGAGGAATGAGGGAAAAACGGTTAACGAGGCGTAAACGACTGTGATGTGGAGATTGAAGAGAATAAAGATTAGGAACGGTGGCAAGACTTTAAGAGGATCGTTCGGTGGAGTTTTGTGCAAATATTTCAAAATGTTCTTTTAATTACGATACGCTTCTTGATATGTACTTTGCAACACATTAAATTTGAAAACTATACCTGCAAAAACGAATGAACGAAGAAAGCAAAAAAAAATCATTTCATTCTGAGGATGTTACATATTACTTAAATTTAAGCGCAGCATTATGATTATATTTAAATAAATTTTAGATGGTTCTAGCCATGTGCAGTGACTGCTCCAGTGCTCAGGGACACATGAATGAGGAGGGAGCCTACACTCGCCTCAAAGAAGCTCTGCCTACGATCCCGCTTAAAATCACCAGCCCCCCCCCACCTTCCTCCCCTAATTTAAGTGCAATACAACAGCTTAAGCACTTCGTGTGCATGAATTTAAATTGAGTGTAAAATACATACAATGCATCTTTTGCAGGTAATTAGAATGGAACTTCAATTAATTGAACCTTTTTCTTTTATGAGCTTCTATACATTTGATTTTATGACCTTCAAAAGCTTAAGCTTTTAGCATTTACATAGTACAACGATGCATCATACCTCATACGACAGGAAATTTCAACGCGAGCTAAAAATGTTGAAAATTGTTTCCTTCATGTGAAAACTTGAACCGATATTCCCTAAAATCTGGAGAAAATATTGAAAAATCAGAATTTCTTTGAAATGTTAATAACATATTTTTCGTTTAATTTTCAAAAATTGGTCAACATCTTTTCTCTGCATTGAAATAAATACAATGAGATCAGTCCCATCTTTCTAGGGCAAATAATGCATGACGTGAAACCATGAAAATTATGCAAAAATACATTTAATTTTTTTTTTTCAGAGGAATTGATAAATTTTCAGGAGCAAAATGTTTCTTTTATCAAGTTACATAAGTGTACCAAATTTGAAAGCGATTCATCCATAAAAAGGTTTTATTTTTTCACTGATGATCTATTAAACTAAGTTTAAATAAAGTTTTTTCGATTAATTCACCTCAGTTATACCAGTAAACTGGAAAGATTCAAAAATTTTCTTGAACTTTAAAATTATTCCTCTTTAATATGCACTGTGAATTTACCTTATTAGCCTGTGTAATTAATTAAAACATGAGACATGCAAAGTGATCTTGATTGCAAAACACAATCTTAGACGAAAGGAATCTGAATCCAAAACAAAAGATACACGAGCTGAAAGATTCGTAAAGCACGTGTTTGCTAAGTGATATTCGAACACAGCAGAAATAAAATGGGAGCCGGTAAAAAAATTTTAAACGTAAAAATGCGGCTTCTATAAGTGCTAGGGAGTTCCGTTACCTGAAACGAGAGGAGAAGAACTAGGACGAACATTGGAGTTCCGTTACCTGAGACGAGAGGAGAAAAACTAGGAGGAACATTGGAGTTCCGTTACCTGAGACGAGAGGAGAAGAATCAGGAGGAACATTGGAGTTCCGTTACCAGAGACGAGAAGAGAAGAACTAGGAGAAACATTGCCTGGTGAAATGCAAGAGCGAATGTGGATGCAGTAGGGTGAGGGAGAATGAAGATATGGTGCGAAATGTGAACGAAATTAATTGAAAATAAGAGTGTTCTGTTCAGCTTCAATAAAAAGCATATCATCGATCCGATACGTCTAATGATACATGAATACAAGGATACGAATATACTCATTCCCTGAAGAAAGGTAACAAAAAAAACGGAAATTTTTTAGGGAATGAATACTGTAGGTCTGCTTTGCCAGTCAGAGGCGCTCGCAATCCCTGAGCGTGTGATATACAGTAGCATATCGCGGGGTAAGAGAACTATGCAAAGTATTCAGATAATATCATAGAATATTTTCGCTCGACGGTCGAATTTAGTGTTAATTCACTGCCATTATTTATCAGTGGCTAAAAATTAGCAGAACATTTTTGGGGGTACAGCTGTTAAAAAAGGGTATGTAGCACTGTTGTAAAAGCTGAGGAGTGTCGGCATTAGTGGGGTGCTCGTGAAAGAAGAAGAATATGAGTTGAATATTTTGAGCCATGATCCAGTGTCTGAGCGATCTTACAATAAAAGCAATTGCTCGTCGTGGAGAGTGAGGAGATAAATTATTTGCGTGGAATAATAGTAACGTGGATTAATATCATTTGGTTGTTACACAAATATCGGAAGACTTCAGGTACATTGTTCTTTAGTAAAAAATAAACAGTAAACATCTTCAAATTTGGCAAAATTTGAACATTGAGCATCTACACATCTCTACCATTGATTAATGATATTATTTATTTACTGCTGATAAAAAACCTATTGCTTGTAATGCAACAAAATTATTGAGAGCTCATTTCACCTCAAATTTTGGACCTGAAAGTTTTACCATCCAAACTTGTGCGTAACTGCCTAAATAATAACAGTCAGTGGGTGAAGCATCAGGAGAATATGGAGGATGGGATAGTCACGTGTCACAAGTCAGTGAGTTTTTGCGATGTATTTCTTGCAACACGTGGCCGCGCATTATCGTCCAGCAAAATTAGTCCACGCTGATTAACCAATGGATAGTGACTGACGCAGTACTGGTACCAAGAGTCTGAGATATTTCCCTTATACTTTGACCAGGATTTTCATCAACAATCAGTACCAGTTGTTCATTGTCAGGACACCATGGCCGTCCTTTACTTTCTTCATTTTTGATACTCTCACCTCAATACGGAATTTCTGGAACCTTCTTCGCACAGACCGATCATTTATGGACCCCTCACCCCATGCTCTGTTTATTTCAGCAGCAGCTTGGGAGGCACTGCACCCAAGTTTGAACTCATGCAAGTAAAGTGAGCGAAGGTCTTTTTTCTTATGCTGATAATTAAAGGCTCATATATTTCAAGACTTCTCTATGTCTGAAATAAATTGAAAATGAATTACGTTTTAATAATGATTGGTTATATAACGATTATTCTTTGACCCAAAATATGTTGAGAACACTATGATGAAATGACACTTCGAAACACAACACATAAATCGAGCATGTTTTTGTAAAAAATTATTAAATACGTGATAAACAAAAACCTGAATTTTCAAGAATAAAAAAAAATTCAAACATATAGATTTGGTAATTTTTATTCAGATAGAGCTAGAAAGCTCTAGTGTTACAAAGTAGAAAACGAACATAGACTCACCTATGAAGAATACTCTCCTAATTTTCAGATCGAGTCATTCACTCCATAATTTTTCATATTCCCAATGGTTCCTATACTTCTTTTCTTTCACTGAACTGTAACTTTAAATGTTGATTAATTCTTCCATCAATGAAGAAGTTAACAATCTTGAAATCTATAACAAATTTATCTATAATCCAAGAGACTTTTAGGGATGGTTATATTTGAGAAGCAATTTCTTTCATAAAACCTAAGATCACCTTAGGAAATTGTAGGCAACCGGAGGTTACGAATCACTCGAGGCGGAAGTGTTTTGCCGCATCTTTCCCAATAATAAAAGCTCATGCGTCAACACTTTTTCTGATTTTTCCTTGGTCGCAACTTTGACAACTAATATATAGTGGACATTCAACATATTATTTCCAACAAAGCCGTCGAGTCTCGATCTAACGATGTTTTCCCAGCTCCGTTCTTAATCAGTATGTTTAGATTCACATTCATCTTCTTTTTCGACTATAGAAAAAAATTATTATTTAAATCATTACTTCTGTTAACTACATTTTAATATTTTGAGTATGAATTTTATCTAAAAAGTGGCGGCCAGATTCAACGTTGAGTCGCTGATGGAGTATTTTTTCGGTCTTTTTAAAATGCTAAGAATTTTAATGAACTATCGAAGTATGATCCTTTATTGAAATCTTCTGATCTTCCAGAATATGCCAGAGCTTTCTACTATATGATTTCTAACACATTGTTTGAGCTGACGAAATTTCTTCCCACAGAGCAGTATCCACCTATTGAACTTGAGACCGACTGTTCAGTCTTCCGTCATGTAGTTGGCTAAGCTAAGGCATCAATATGCTGCAGGAATCGTGCGATTGGGTTTACAGAGCCTAAGGCCAAGTTATCGAATCATACACGCGCCACCTGAAAACGACGATGAGGCCTACATAGCCTACTCGTATTTTGTTCAGAATCAAAGGATGTTGTGGACGTCTAATGAAACTATCAAATACCACAAAGAAAAAGAAATGTTATTCAAAATATGAGAGATGAATGTCGTTCTTTGTTTTTATCACTGAATTCTTAGATGTTCACGTTTGAGCATTATTAGAAAACCCATTCCTTTACTGCTCATACTTCAAATATGGTTGAAAAAGTATGGTAAGCTTTGCTTTCTTGATAATTGCATATGCATAAGTATATAAGCCGTACGTACAATCTTTTCTTCTTCATAAAAAGATCATTTTGTACACTCCTTCACAATGGCAATGCACTTAAAACAGTAAACCTACTATCCTAGAAATTGAAACAACATGAAGCAAGATTAGAAAGGAAACAGACATAGTGAGGGAAAATTTAGCTAACGTAAATTTAAAAACTATGATTCAATTTAAACGAATTCAGAATGATCTCTAGAGCATTTTCTTAAAAGGAATGGAAAGATAAGACGGTGTGTTAGAGGTATAGCATTGGTCATAGCTTGTATTTGAGGCCACTGTTCAGACGATCAGCGAGTGCTGGTGACGGGTACAGATGTTGCTGGTGGCGAGTGTAGTCAAGCTGCAGGCCTCGTGAATTTTCATTCCAAGAATGGCTGTCCGATCCGAGGCGTCATGTAGCGGGAGAATGAATTGAAAGCGTGAATTGGCGAGCGTTGCCAGCTCGTAGTTGCTGGGATTCAGTTGTGGTAGTTTGTACTATTGACCAGCGACCCAACCAACATACAGGACGATGTTCCGTTTTTCAACGGTGTATAGTTCCTAACTCATTTATGAACAACTTTAGCCTATCAAGGGATAGCATCCGCGTCGAAATGTTAAAGAATTACTGAAGCGTATAATAGGATTTTTTACTGTGTATGAATATATAAAAAGCGTACTCTGAAGTGTGAAAAAATATGTGTTCCACTCTCTATCCGAACTGTAACGTTGAGTTGTTATATGTGCCATGACGTGGCAGGAGACTGGAAACGTTTCATCCTCATTCAGGACTGCACAACATAATAGGACAGAAGTGTCACAAATTGTGACTCATTTCATTGTAAGTATTCCTAAAGTCTCTGGAATATATTTCTGAGAAAATAGAGAAGTAGAAACTGAACGTAACATACTTAAACAAAGAACATATTATATTAAGAAAATTTATGCCTAATGCATATTGAATGGGAATGATAAATTTATTTTAGATATACATGTGTGTACATACATACAATTGTTAATGTTCCAAAATCCCAATTATAGGTAGTCGAGAAAACGTCCGTCCATATTTTCTGGTTTGAATCTTTTATTATTTGGTAAGTGGTAATTTAGCGATGCCACGGTACTATTCCTCCACAAATACGCCTATTTTGGATTAACATGAACTGAAGAAAGTACACCTGTACCTATTTCAGTGCAGACCATTTTGAAAAAACTTTTGAGGAACATCGATATATTCCGTTCTCTTCACTAGAAACCAGCGTAGACGCATCTCAGAAAATTGCAAAATTGTTTTCCTTATTCAAAAACACAACTGAATATTTGCGTGATTGACGTGCCGTGTAAGCTGTGGACTCGTCCTGTCAGAGTCCCACATTTCGGCAATTTTTATTGCCGAACACGAGCCACAGCATTCATTTTTACGTCTCTATCGGAATTTACAGAATGTTGCTTGCCTGTCTCTCGCTTTTCAGGAGGGAAGGGCTATAAATCTTGCGCGCTTTCGTGCAACGCTACTCCGGAGCTTCTGGCAAATGCTTTGTCTTTTCTGAATGAAAAGTTTACTTGTTTGCTAAGCAACGTAGAAAATTTAGTTTAATATTGTACTTTTTGTTTTCATCGTTTCGAATTATTTCAAATTGTTTTCGGTCGTGGTGATGTGCTTTGCAGTAGTGGATGAAGGAATCTTATTTCATTAAGAGCTTCAAACTGCAGGGAGATGAAACAAACTTTCCACGAAGTAGAATGAATCCCATGTAAGTCTCGAGTTATTACGGTCTTACAACATTATTAAATTTTAATACTGTTGATATTTTTTACATTGAGTTTCTCATCTACCATCAGATCAAGTTGTGGAAGTAAATAAAAAGTTTAGCCATAAATTCTTCTCGGCAGTGAGAGAACTATTCTGTTTTCAAAAATGTTTCTTCGTGTACAGCAACGAGTACATGAGGTAAAAATGTTTACCTCCTAACTACTAAAGGAAGAAAGAACAGAAATTTTGAACACAAAGCATGAGCAAGCGTTACCAGGAAAACTCGCGCTACGCACGTTTAACGATTTATCTGAAGTGAAATTTCTGTATCTGCACTGAACTCAAAAGACTTCCTCTACGGATCCAATCGTTTTGCAGTGAACCAACGCTAGAACTATACACGTTGGAGAATTATTCCTTGCTTCCAATGGTCTATTTGCGAAGCCTTCTGCTCTCTAAGCAGTACAACGCCTCCGCTGAATATTTCATTGAGGAAGGAGAGGTTTCCTAACGGTGGCTCTTCCATGTTATCCCCTTCATTGAGCTCTTGAAGAACAGTTTCAGCCAAACCAAACTAGAAGGATGTAAATATCACTTTTCGCTCACTTTAGAGGCAGTTGTCGTGTGATTTTCGCTACAATGCGTCTCTACACTCATCAGTCTCTGTCAGTGAGTTTCATAGTTCCGTTGAAATTACTCATCTTCGTGGCGATTTTGCTTTGCTTCTCAAATCCTAGCACGGCCCTTGACATGATAGCTCTCTAAAATCCGAGGCGTTCACCCGTTCTGGCGACCTCAGCTCCAGCCATCCGAGGTCCAACGACGCGTTCTTTTCTGAACTCAGGGGAAGTCACTCATCTTAGCTTACTCTTCACTGCAGTGGGGACTGAAAAATATGTAATTTAAGTATGAAATAAAGTAATTTAACTATAATCAGCATAAAAACATTTCCAACTTGGAATAAATATTCGTAATAAATGTGCTCGAAGAAATTTTAAATAAAATTTCTACTACATTCATTGTTTTGCCCCTTTCCTGCATCAGGTGGACGGCTGTTGCCACGTAGCGGGTGACAAACTTTAAAAGAAGGAGAATGCTTACAAAATCTTTGTTCAGTATGGAACACCTGGATTAAACTATTTTCAAAATTACATCATATGTTTTAAAAATGATTCTAAGGACTCTTTACCATTCTTGTGAATTGGTTCTCGTATCGTATACATACATATCATCAGTCTCAATTGCTTTCGCCAATTTCACTGAGTAAGAACAATAGTTTTTATTATTGTATTGAGCAATATCCAACCGTTACAATGGTCCTGATGTCATTGCTTCTTCAATAGAAGCTCTGACAATTTACTGCTGGACATCAAGGGCCGCTACTCCACAGGGGCACGCCGCAATAACACACATCCTTTCAGAGCAATAGCTTCAAATGTTATGTATATACTGCATCCCTGGACATGTGCGATAATAACCCATATTATCACCTCTGCACTGCAATAGTTCTCAATGTCATACTTCTCGCTACAATGGCTCTTACCTTGATGCCTTTACCTGCAGGAATTTAGGCTATTTTTGAACCCTTTAGCTGCAACTGCTTGTACCATGATGCCTTCACATGAACGCTTTCGTCAGCATACCCTTAACTAGCAAACTTATACCATGACGCTTTGGCTGTAAAAACTTATACCATGACGCCTTAACTGTAAAAACTTATACTATGACGCTTTAACTATGAAAACTTTTACCATGACGCTTTAACTATAAAAACTTATACTATGACGACTTAACTGTAAAAACTTATACTGTGTCGCTTTAACTGCAAAAACTTACACTATGAAACATTTATTACACGAACAAGCTTATACTACGATGCCTCTAAGAGCAAAAATTATATGTTGAAGTTTTAAAGTTCATGAACTTAGGGTGAGGCTCGGCCAAAACGGTACACGAGCACAGTGTGACGATGTGCCGCTACGTTTTCCGTTCATGATTTCGATCCTACTTTTTATCCCTTCGCGCGCGACAAACTACTTTCGCTAGTGTGCGAACTGCTTTCGCTGGTGTGCGAACTGCTTTCACTAGTGTGCGAACTGCTTTCGCTAGTGAGCGAACTGCTTTCGCTAGTGTGCGAACTGCTTTCGCTAGCGTGCGAACTGCTTTCGCTTCATGCGCAGAGATGTAAACACTAGAAGCAAAATCACGAAGGGAAAACCTATCGGCGCGCTCCCACGATGTGCCCCGAGTAGCTTTTGCCCAGACTCTCCCTATGCTGGGATGCGCCTCACTGCAAAACACTTATGCTATGGAGCCATGAGCTGTAAAAACTTATAATAGGATGCCTTTACCAGGAGGAACGTATACTATGTTGTGTTCAACTTCAAAGTTTTATACTAAGATGCCTTTAGCACGAAAGCTTACATTATGATGCTTCTTATTGCAAAAACTTATACAGTGATGACTTAAACTGTAAAAACTTGTACTGAGATGTCTTTACCGGTAAAGACCGAGAATACATTCTGCTGCGATGGCGCCAAAAATAATCTTAGCGAATGTAAATATTGTTCTAAAGTTTCATCGCAACTAATAACTTCAGTGCAATTATTCATAACAATTTCCGGGAACAACAAAAACAATTAAATAAAGTTATTCTAAATATTTATTTCTCAATTGATGCTCCCACACCCATCGTTTGACTACGTAAGAGCTGAAATCATTCTTAGCTCTCGTTCAGGTAAACACTTTCATACTCTCTCACACAACAGTAGGTCTAACTAAAGTGCATAATTCTCTCTTCGTAATTTAATGCCTCCATCACGTCCTGAAATCCTTACCCACCTCCATGTCCTCCTAGCACTGCTGAGGGAACTCCGAAAGTTCTCCAGCTCTCATTCCCTCAGCTCGATCCTCGCACGTCCTTCGATCCGATCTATTGGCGCCTTTCATTACAATATCGGTGAAAATCTCACCTTCTCGTTGAAAAAATCTCACCTTCTCTATGAAAGCTTTGATGTTGTAACGACTCACACGTTCAAGCCTGGTGAAAGAATGGAGGGAATGTGTCCGAAAGTATAATCGAGTTTTGAATGTCGAGAAACTTATACTTTTAGCCTTCGAATCATTGACTATTTCCAATCTCTTAAAATTTCCTGCTTCTTATGGTTAATCGAAATGTTGGCAATAAAGATTAATGATTTGAAATCGCCGTAATCCAACAGCGAGAGCTCACGTAAGCAATCATCTCGAGTGAAAAATTCTTACCGGTTTTCCGAGCTGACTGCAAGGAACGAAACTGCAACAAACAGAGCTTGCCAAGATTTTGACCCTCATTGAGACGACGCCCTAATTCTCATGTGCAGGACGACTTGTGAAGTTATGTAATTTTAGAGAATTTCATGTAACTCAAATGACGAAGCATTTGTCACTGCCGCTTGATTCATGCGTTGGAGACAACACGAATAAGACCTCCAAATGAAGTCTTGAATAGTAGTTTCGACCGAGACAGAAGCTTTAATTTAGTCGCCACGTTCTGCAAACAGGAACAATTAAGTCCCTGTTCCCTTGATTACATCTCTGCAATCTGGAACTAGAGCTAGGATAGCAGGACTTGAATATCTTCCTCACACCTCAATTCTTCGAAGGATGTGCAATGTGTACAACACCGACGCTGAGCTGCAAGCCCGTCTGCGCTCATTTCATCCTCTCAACTTTCTCCAGTCAACATTTTCAAGAAGAGTACGGAAATCCGGTCCAAAATAATCCCCTGATGAAATTTCCTACTCACTAATAAAAATGTTTAAAGAACTCTTTCGTCTCAGCTGCACCAATCTTACGGATAATGCGTCAACGCTTCGAGTGGAAAACCCACCTTTCGCTTAGCGTTACTGATGGGGTTTCCAGTCTTTTTAGAAGTAACGAATGTCCGTTAAGATAAAACGCAGTAGATAAAACGGTGCTTTCTAACTTCAACATGACTTTTCTAAGGCACAATTAACTGTTTTGAATCTCTTACATGCCTTCAGGGTTAGGCAATTGCTTCATAGATGTCAGAGGGGAATGAGTAATGTAAATTTAATGTCTGCCTCTAATTGTAATTACGAATTCAACCAATGAGCCAATAATAATAAACAGATTTTAACTGGGAAAAATTTGCCGGTACTGGCTATTTTGCTACCGCTGACCATCAAAACGAATCAAGGGAGCATCTTAACACATTCTAGAAATCAATGGTCTCTACAGTGAGCTAAATTGAACGTAAGCCAGACAACAAAATAATCTGTCTTGGAACTGTGCTGGACTTGAATGATATAGTCGAAATAATAGAGTGATGAAAAATAGAAGTCAATGCTTGTAAGTCAATACATTCGAAGTAAAAGACCCGAGCTTCGGCGTAAATTACCAGCAAGTGTCACCTTCCCGCCGTGAATTAAATAGTTACACTCTACTTCCGCATAAAATTAGCAAGTGTAAGTTTTTTGTTTCGAAATTATTCAATTGCAAATAATTTGCAATTGAATAATTTCGCATGTATGTATATATGTATTTATTTAACAAAGAACTACTTCAAATATTATATTTAACCCTATAACGACTGAATAAGACTGACAAGACTATACTTAGTTTGAGCTAGTACTTATTGGGCTGAAATATATGAAGAAAATAATTGGGTCAAAATACATGTACGCATGACAAACTGGCTGCTTCGAGCCCCTCCCACCCACGGTGGACCGGAAGAGCAGAAGGTACGAATAAAAAGTGTTTGACATGTAGAGAGCTGGATTCCTTTACCTAACACTCTTCTTATCTACCTTTCCAGTGTTTCTGTAGCGCTTAGCATAAAGGTTTGCACCACGCTTTTCAGACACATTTTTTTTCACTCTACTATGTAGATGTAGATTATTTTCTTTCACTACGTTTACATTATCTTATGTCTTATACAGTGAAATAGGAAACGTCTAGGGTTAACGATTAGTAGAAATTACGTAGCTTCAGCTGCACTTTACGGGCAATGAAAAAATTAAAGTCCAGCTTTAAGCTGTTGAATTTCTACCGGTTAGCTCATGTGTGACGTCCACTGCAGCGTGAGAGGTGCAGCGCACACGTGCAACTTAGCAACATGCACTTCAAGTGAAAATTAGCGAGTCGATTTTAGTGTCTGACTTTTCAAGTACTTATGCGATCAAATTTAGTGAACCATTAAACTCAAGTGATGGCGAAATAACTATGCGTAAAAAATTTAATTAATTACCGTGGAACTCATTCGTGAGATATATAGTTTGAAACTTCGTTGTTTTGTCGATTTATTTAACCTCAGCATTGAGTGCTTAAGCGATGCGGGTTATCAAAGAAGCAATTAAACATCGAAAAATCGCTCTAATTTTTGGAAATATGTTAACCAACTATCGAATCAATTTTGAAAAATTACGTTCAATAATATTATTTGTTCAAATAGAAATTTTTTCTTCCCACTTTGTAACCTGCTTTCAGCTGATTCAACCCTCAACTAGCAGGACCCGTGAAAATTTCACGGAAATTTATATAAACTTTAGATAAAGCAGACCATGAGAAGTGGTCCTCTCAAGTGTTGGACAGAGGTTAAAGGTTCAGGGCAGAGATAGTCCGGTCTTGGAAGCAATTTCCTTCTTGATGATGCGGGTAGCCTGAACTCTATTAGGAAAACTGAAAATGTGCCGCGAAGACTGGCTTTTTATTGCAAAACAAGCAGCCCGAATACAGGATACTTCGCTCGAGACCTGAAATTTCACTTGAAAAGTGGCGAAACGTGAAGGAACGGTACGTGCGTAGGTACAAGCGTATTATTATGCTGATATTATGTTTCTCAATTTCGATGTAGCATATTTAAGGATGTGCCGGTCACATCCTTAAAGTTTTCGATGTTTGTTCCCTTGATAACGCGCTGCTGAAGCGCGCGAAAGCTTGGGTTAATAACTGAAAAAATCCAACGAATGTGTTCAAATTATACACCTTACTTGATGGATCCTTGGAGTCCCTTATTCTAATGAAAAACCCATACGTGTATATTGTCTTTTGCATAGTTCGCTAATTGTTTTGTCTTGTTCCACTTGTTCTTAATGATCATTCAGAGTGTCTATAAGTTCAGTTTTCGACTCTAGAAAAGCAGAAGGCATTGTGTAAATTAAGCTTACTCCGAGATGCTGAGAAATTATAGTTTACTTCGTTATACTAAAATTTTTAAAATATCTAGACTTATATCATTTATTTTAAAGTGTTAGCACTGAAAACATACGGAAAATTATCGCACAACATCATGTTTGAAGTGTAGAGTGCACGTGTAGAAGAAATTCCAGCGATCACACAGCGCAATACACCGTGATCTGAAGCATCTTTTAAACTTGTGATGGTAGCTGGTCGATTTTTCGACATCGTTTTTTTTTTCTGGCATTTTCGACAGAGTCTTGGTCCGGAAAATTACGTGGCCACTCCAATATGCTGGTATTGTTGCACTGAAAGAAAATGTTCTCAATTTTCAACGTTTGAGCGAGGGCACCTTCATGTTTTAAAGTTTTATCCCTACCCCACAACATCAGCACACATCCTTCAAACCGTAATTACTCAACTTTATTGTTAAATCACTCAGTACGGCGGGTTACCGTCGGACATCGTCGGGCGAGCCTGATGGCTGCTGGTGCTCTCATCACTGCTCATTACTTTCTGCCGTTGATCAAACGTCCGATGCTCGTATTTTTTGCAAAATTTAAGGTGTTCCTTCGCCATGGCTTTAGTTATCAAGGGTTTCATGGCGGCACGGCGAGCTGGTGGTTTGAGGTTCTTCTACTGGCGCCGTTGAATGGTCTGCTCAGCGACGTCCTTCAGGAGGTCAGGAAAATTTTTATTGACGGCTGTGACAGCTATTGCGGGGTTCGTTTATTCTTCTATCCTCATAATTTTTCAGCACAAACAGATATCATTTTTTACGCCAAGAGCCGATTTCACTGTGAGGTGCAGTGTCTGACGGTAGTGAAGCAGGCGCTCTCTTGGAGTTCTAGATGGACTGCTGCTACGCCGATCGTAAAGTCATGCCTCGAATAATTGGATGAGGCCGCTGCTCAACTCTCACTCTGAACTCGCAGCTTGACTTTTCTGATCTTTTGGACAGGAGTTATAAGGCTGCAAATTAAGTAGAAATGTGAAAATAGTAGCAACGCACACTGTCTAATTCTTCATCGAGCCCAAGAGGATCACTGATGGCCGTGGTTTGGTAGAGCATCAACGTGAAGCAGGCTTAGCTCCACCACACCAAGACGACGTTAGCCAATTTTAGGTGATTGAAGATCAAGGGATATTTACGCGTATTTTCTCGTACTTGAACTTTTTTGCCACCGCTGTAATTGCCTTACTTTAATAGTTTTCTTAGCTAGAAGAAAGTAACTAATGGTATCGGGATCATAAGTGCTGATATCGGTCGGACAATCTCTCAATTACAACAACCTCAAGTATAAGAATATAATTATTGAAGATCAGACGTCGGGATGATTGTGAGGTTTCGTACCATCGTATTCCTGCTTACCTTTTTAGGTATAATCAGAACTTCTCTGCTACGAATTGACTGATTGTCTTTACTGAATATCATGAACCTTCCCCTCGTTTTGGGTGATCATGTACTACTCGAGGCAAGTGTTTCAGTCCTGTCACGGTGAAACAAAGCCTCGCTGTTGTTCTTGGTGACGGTGGCATGCTGAAGAGTCACCTGTGTTGCAGTACACAACATGTCGCCTCGCTGAAATAACCTGAGCTGTCAGCTGGGAACTTTCTTGACAACGCCCGCAATTACGATCGTAAAATGGGCAGCTTAGAGCCCTACATAACCCTGCGCCTGTCATTACAGAAACATTCAACAGTAACAGTGTGGTAGTGCTACTACTTCACTGCAGAAATATGACACTCGCGTATAATTATCTGTTCAGAGGGCAATGAACAGCGACGTTCCGAATACTCGACGCAACGTTTCTACACAGGTAATTATAGTATTATAGTCGCTACGGATCAGTAACCTCACACTTGAGGTGTGTTACTTGTCTCAGTGTTACTGTAGCGTTACTCTGTTGTCCAGCAGGGGCTGCCCTGAGAAGCGGTGCTCAGCTCTTGAGAGCACTAGAGCGTCAGCGGAGATGCCTTCCCCAACTGCGCAAACGAGTAGCGTTAAAATTCACTTGGCGTTGCAAGCCAGGTAGTAAAGTGAAGTTTTTACGAGGCGTTTATGCAGTTGAGGGTGAATACTGCATCGGATGGGCTTCATCAGCGCAGCTCTGGGAGAAGATAAAAAGGGACTGCGCCCGTACGCGCCGAGGCGAAGAGCGTCAGTCTGCGGATCGTCTTAAAACAAATCTCAACTCTTTTTTCAACCAACCAATGGGGTAGGCTTAGTAAATTTTCTAAATTTCATAAAACATTCTGTGTGATGCTTAGCTTCTGTGAAAGCCCAATTTAACTATCAGCATAACAAATACTTCACGAATTAGTTTTTCAAAAGACAATCATTCAATATTTTCACGTATAGAATAATATTGCGTAACATTTCACTACCGTGATGTGATTCTTGAACTGAGATTGATGTATACGATAAATTTTATTCATTCTATGAACAGTGATTTTAAAATTTAAAAATGCAGAAATTTTTCGAATCAGCTTAAGTTAAAAGAAATTATGAATAATTAAACAATTAGAATTGTTGCTCTTCCTACTACCCTTCTTTCTCTTCCTACTGTTGTTGAACTTAATGCTATTATGGCTGTTAAATCGTGGATGGTAGTCAACTGCCTACTAATGTAGGGTAGCAGTCACCTACTAGTCAAGGCGGTAGTCAACTGCCCACTTACAGTATGTAGGATAGTGGTCACCTACTATAGTCACGGCGGTAGTCAACTACCCACCAAGTCAGGATGATAGTCAACTACCCACAAGTGAGGATGATAGTCAACTACCCGTCAAGTCAGGATGGTATTGAACTACGACCTCAAGTCAGGATGAAATTGAACTACGGCCCCCACAAGTCAGGATGATAGTCAACTACCCACCAAGTCAGGATGGTATTGAACTACGACCTCGAGTCAGGAAGGTGGTCATCTACCTCTCAGTCAAGAGTGCAGTTAACTATTCCCTCAAGTCAAGGAGGTAGTCGACTTTATTGACAAAATAAATTGACTATTAAAACAAAATTTGCCTCGTGCTCGTGAAAACTAGGTCAATTAGCTCGGCCAACAAAGCGTCCGTCGATTACAATGACCAGAATTTGGCTGACCACTTGGTTGATGCATGCAGACCGCCTGCGTCAACCAAGTGGTCAACCAAATTCTTGTTGAATCTGGTTCTGGGTGCAGGCGCTGCCCTTGACGGCCCCACACATCGCTGCTAGATCTCCTACTCATGCTGACCCAGTTGTATTTTTTCTCTTCGAATGATTTTTTCGGTTTTGTCTTCCTTTTCTTAACATTACGTTTATTTTCATGGATGTTTATTACGACTCAAAATATTGGGACTTGCGTAATTTAGATGTGTTTTCTTTTGGAATTTATACCTGTTGTTTTACATGAGGGTAATTATGGTTTGAGGTAAAACCATCTTCAGAATATAAAGAAAAATTGTTCAAGTTAGATCGGCCGCATGTGGACTAATTTAAATGGAGCTTGGGGAAAAAATTCAAAATTAGCTTTAAAACCACAATCCAAAATACCAGTGTCACCATAAGCCCTGAACTTATTTACATGTACTCTTTTAATAAATTCAGTGCTGGTTGAGCAGTACGAACGAAATCCTGGCTAAGGTATTTCTTTTGAATAACAGAAAGCGTAAAGAATGCCTTGGTCACCTACAACTTCTGAGCCATTGCTACCTGGGTTGTATCTTGCATAAGAATACAAGCACTCTCTCATACTCTTCGCTTGTCATCCTTTTGAACTCAGTATTGCCTTTAAAAATTGAAGTAACACATTATGAATATCGTAAACTTTCAATTTATTTCATGTTTATCAATTCGTAAGGTATCTAAATAAGCAGAATATATTTTCCCGATAAATATAAGGGATTAATTAAGGTTGTTCGATTAGGTGAGGTTCATTTCCGTACATCAACCGTGTTAGCGTGTGTCAGCACATGTAACCTATGTCGTCTACACCATACGACCGCAAGATAATGGTAACTAGAGAAGTCCACTCTGTCAAAAGAAAAAATCTAAAGCCCAATTATTTTTCTGCTATTTTTAAATAAAAGTGGTAACTAAACTTACCGTCGGTACACAATGGGTCACCCAATTTCAAATTCATTTCACTTTATTCATCTGAATAAATAGTTATTCACTGTAGCACTCAAATGTTGAAATTTGACTTCGTCAGTTGTCCTGAGTACGGATGGGAATTTCGTGAAAAGGTGAAGCGTGAGCACAAAGTTTCACTGGCATTATGTGCATCTAAAGCAGTTCATTCATTCATCCGGTATTACCGTCCATTGTGTTGCTGCTGCCGCTCCCTGATCGTTGTGTTGCAAGTAAATTTCTCTCCTACCAAAGTACCTCATTCGCTGGCATACGCAGGATCAGCCGGATAATCGACTCGCATTGATGCCTTCACGCAGGACAGGCTTTGGATTACAGGCCATTTTGAGAAACGGTGGTGGTTATGCAACTCTTCCATTTTCAAAATGTTTAAAAATTTATCTACTTTCAAAATCGAAAATTCAAACCGGATTTTAATCTTACCGTGAATGGCAATTCAGCTCTCACTTTCCTTCTATAAACGGAACTGGAAAGGATGTCCTTGCTCTTAATCTTTTATTCTAAAATAGATTGGTAAAGAGCCCGTTAGGCTTCCGCTTGTTGAACGACCTCACTAAATTCTTGCTTTAATAAAGTTAAAAATAATCCAAACACTAATTTGTCATTTTTTTATTCGCGAATTTTAGAAATGTTCAACATGATAAGAGATTTCAGTTGAGATGATATGAGACCCGATCTTTTGACGATGCCTTGTTTAGGTATCGTCGAATTCCTAGGGGCCGCGGCAGGCCTCATTGTACCGGGTGCTGGAAGTGAGTCGAACGCTCGAATTGAGTGAGCCAAGGCCCTCAGATCAGCTGTTATCCCAGAAATAGTTTCAAATTATTGAACGTAGTTTCAAAGATTGATTCAGTTTATGTTAGATACCCGCTGGAAAACTGTGTACGCGGGAAGAAGTCTTTGCGTGACGATTAATAGTGTCTCTCTTTGGCGGCTCCTCACTGTGTGAGAGAAGGGCTTTTTAATATTCTATTATTTTAAAGAGTTCTGCCGACTCCTCAATTTTGAGTGCCGACTGCTTTGCGAGCGCATGATTTCTCGACAGCCCCGGCGCCATTTTTATTGCATTTTTGTCAGCATTGTTCTGTGTAAAATGGAAACGAGCCACTTTAATTACGGCTAAGGTTAGAAATGAGATACACGTAATGTAAAAACTTGTCCTGGATGACTTTTGTATGCTTCGAGCAGTTCAAATTATAATAGGGGAATATTTTAAACGGTGCTTGCTAGGCTTATTTTTTCGAGTTAACAGGGTCTAATTAGCCCAGTTTTTCTAAAAAGACACTTTACTACTATTCATTAGCTAACTTCATCTCGATGCTAGAGTGTAAACAATATTTGCCTTTGAAGATTAAAGTTGCTGCTTGAATACTTAAATTATTCCCATCTGAGTCATTATGATTTCTCTTTGTTGAGAGTGATGCTTATTTGTGAAAGAAAAACCTTAATTTGCAGCACAAACAAGATTAGGACTTCAATCTGAGCAGGTAACTTTGGAGCATGCTGACGCCTAGCGACGAGCTCAAGAAGGGGCACCTAATTAGGCAAGGAAGATACCTTCAGAAGCCGACTGCCGAGATACTAAACTCGTTGTTTCGTGCAAGTCGCTTCCAGGTCCAGTCTGCACTCGCCTGTCACGGGAATTTCTTGTCCGTGTCAAAGCAGCAAAGATAAAATCTGTCAATTTCGTTCGCATACACGAATGAAACGAAGGGCTGATCGTTATTGGTTCTTTTTAGAGAGCTTGCTGCGTACAGTGCACCCCTTTCGCCCTGCATTACGGGAGTGCTCTTCATAGGAACAGCTTTGTAGCAGTAATCTTCTCAGTTCTCTCGCTGACCAATTCTTGTTATCGCACTGCAATAGAAACGTCAGACATCCGTCATGTGCGCTTGGAGAACTTGCTTGCAATAGGAACGTCAAATAATGTTTTAATATTTATTTAGTCAATAAAATTCAGTTAGAATTCAACCATTCACTACATGTATAGATTCCAAAATCCACTTTCATCAGGACACTGCAAGATTTTCATAAGTAGCTCTATGTAGCATTATTGCATACCTATACGTATAGAGCTGTGGCTCAGTTTTCGTACAAAGCTAAATTTAGCCTCATCACCATAATAACATTGTTGGTAAAAGGGTTACATAAATGCTAGTGGAGGTATTGAATAAATTTTTGAAATTACGTGCCCCTATAAGAAGATATCACAGGCTGTGAGATCTGTCGACCTCTTTAGCCCTTCCATTTGGAGTCCAAATCCAGTTAGGATAAATTTATACCCTATGCTAGCGCAGAATCTGGGTTTTAAGAAACCTCGGTACTCTCACAACAGAGGAAAACTAGAAAAAGAAAGGCAAGGCTTACGACTATCAAATTAAACACGAAAGAGCTTCAAGCAGAAAGTGTCACTGATTTTGATTAGGGATGCCACGCTGTCAAAGCGGAGCTCAAATTCCCGTGCGTACGCTGAGGACATGCAGGCACTATCATAATACCCACAACAGGTAGCTAAGGAATATATCCGAACAATAATACCTTATGTGTATTTATTTCTTTCGTGTCCGTATCTCAAGGCATTTCATGGAGGAAATTCTCGGGTAGAGCCTTATCAGCAAGACTGTGCCAGAGAATGCAGCCCGCATCAGTGATACAGAAAATTAAACTATTTATCTGAGAATTATCGTAAATAATGAGGTATCTTAAAGAATGAACTTCATTTGACCCGTTATTTTTGGTTGGGTGCGTGTACTAGTGAAATATATTCCTCGAGAATCTTTCGGTCCATGCCTCGTAGAACGGTCGACTTCAGTTCCCTGAGCGGCAACTGAGGGGAATTATTCATCGGTAGTATTCCGAAATCCGTTTTTCTCCAGATTTCTCGAATGTCACTATGGTTATCAAAGTCATAATTGAACATGACAGCTTTTTAACCTAAAATATCTTCATTGAATGAACTCCCGGCAAGTAATAACGGAATCAAACAGACGCATTAATGGTTAAAAGTTCTCATCCAGGTATTTTCAGGAATGGTGCCAAATTTCATGAGAGATTTTCCACTCAACACGCTTGAATACAATTAATTAATTTTGCTCAGTGTTTGAGATCGTCGAAAAAGCATCTGGCAAAATAAAAAGTTTAATTCCTTCGACTCCTTAGAAGGAGGAATAAAATTTCTCAAGCTTGACGCCGCTGCTGACTTGGCGACTCGACAAAAGTTAAAGACTCGTTCCGTCTCCAGTGCCTTCTTTGGGTTTTGAGTTCCTAATTAAGTCACTTTAAGGATTAGGTGCCGTCTCTAATGAATGCAGGGCAAAGTTACCTTTGTCTTCTGATATTTTCTGAGGTAAGGGCCGCTACTCGCGTTTCAGAATCACATTTGAGTGCTGCTGTATAAATACTAAGCCAGTCTCATTTCAGTTAAATTACAGCAGAAGGAAACTTACGAGAGCAGTAATGGTTGTGTCAGCAAACACTTAAAATCAAGAGTGAAAATTCAATGTGTGAACTGGAATAATTCATGGCCTGTAGAAGGTGCCAGCTGGGCATCTATCGAGCTACAGAAAGAATCGTTGATCAGTCACAAGGCTCACAAGTTCAGGAGCGATGCGCCCCCTTGACGCATCAGTTGAGGCCTCCTAGCGTAGACCTCTGCTTCCAACACGTCTCCTGTGATGATGCAATTTTTCTAGAGGTGAAATGAGCCTCCGGTGGGTCAAAGCGTAGGAAATGTGTTCAGAAGCGCATCGCTTGCTAAATCGTCCAGACAATTTTTCCCTGATTTGTTTCATAAAAAATACTCATATACGTATCAGGCGGGAAGCTTGATACATACAGTCCCAATTAAAAAGTTTAGAACTATTTGATAATGAGCTAAATTCATATTTGGTATGGTTGGATCTTAATGAGGTTCCAAGCAGCGCTTCCATATGCAAAGAGAAGAAACGAAAGGGAAACAAAACATTTTCTCAGCATAGGATTCACTGAAAACAAGACTTATACTAACCAGAGTATTAGATTAAAGTCTACTTGGACTTTGGATAGTTATTGGTGAATGCCGTGTGGCAGAGTTTTTTCATATCATTTACGAACTTGTCGATTTTACTAATTATGTCCATACCAAGATCAGTGACGTAGATTCTGTGTAGGAGTGGGCCTAAGACGCTTCCTTGAGAGACTCGTGACGTCACTTCCGACCAGTCGCAAGCTACTCATCAAGAATTACTCATTGAGAGCGATCAATGAGCCAGTTTCGCATCAACGATCGAGATAGCTGCCTTGTACACCACGGGCTTCAACTTTAGCCACAAGCCTCTCGTGGTGAACTTTATCGGTGGCTTTCTGGAAGTCGAGGTACAAGAGGTCCACGGCTTATGCGTTGTCGAAAATGCAGTTGACTTCTCCAAGCAAGTCAAAAAAATTCGTGAGGTGGCTACGCTTTCACCTGAATCCATACTCTGTGTCGGTTATCAGGCAATGAGCTTGTGCGCGCTGTAGATGTCTCTTAAGCTGGACTTTCAATCATCTTTCCACAGTTTCCATGATGACTAATAATTGCAATAATTATTGAGAGCTTGTTTCTTACCTTTCCTGAAAATGGGATTGACATTTTCTTGCCTCCAATCATGAGGAATGTTTGCTCTCGCTTGAAGTAGTTTATGATGCTTCATACGATGACAAAACTCAAGGTGTAGAACAATTTTTTCAAGGATTTATCTGGACGTTTCGGGGCAAATTCCATCATCAGCTGACGCAAACGTTCACTTGAATAAAAATAAATAAGCAAATACATGAATGGAACAGTGGGTCTTGTCGGCAAAGTAGAAGTTGAATAGGGAAAGAAGCTAAGTAGAGGTGTCATTGAGAGCCGCCTTCCTCTTTAAAATGAACAAGAACTGTGAAAGATGTGTGTCGGTGTACAGGGTATCATCCTCGAGCTGGTAACGATAAAATCAGAAAATTTAAACACAGGTATTGAATTTTTTTTAAATGGTGTGACTGATCTACGAAACTTTATTAATAACCTGAAAATAATGGTGCATTTAAAAGAAATAGCCTATTCCAGTCATTGCTTTAAATGGTTTGTGATTTAACGGTTATAGAGCTATCCAAGTCTTACTGAAACTGGTCTCTACATTAAGATTTTTTTCTTACGTTCTCCACAAAAAAGTTCTTTTCAATTTCAAGTCAATAAAACTCTAGTGTCACTTTTCATCCGAAAAAACTTTCTGTTAGACAGAAAAACGTGCACAGGAGAGGTTGTACCGTAAATAATTTATTTTTCTTCTGATGCTCGCTGGGAACAGGGAACAATGGCAGGCACACAACTGCACATTAATCCGATGGATTTTATAATCAGTCCGAATGAGAAAATGAGGTTTGGACTCGACCATTCTCGCACGAATTTTTTTGCATTGAAGTTCCAGTTGGTCAATGGTCAAACATGTGAGAACAAAGAGATACCACGAACTGTACGGGACGACTACGCCTGATATATTTCAATATTCCGTTGCCTCATTTCCATGATGACACGCTAATTTTCCAACGGATCAGTTTTTCTTTACTGCATATTTCGGACGATAGAATTCTTTACTTTAGATGTATAAAATAAGGTATTTTTTTCATCTTTGAACCATTCTGTTTCAGTATGTGGTTAAGAAGAAAACCCAAAGGAATATAGCGGGAAAATTTGTAACAGTCAATAATGGTGTGGAAGAATTAAACGTAAGCGCATTGGCATCGATCGTAAAAGCTTCTTGAGCCAATACAACTGATTGGAAATTATAAATGGTTAATAATGGCGTGAGAAGTAATTTTATTGAAATTTCTCCTATTTCATGAAAGGAAATAGAGAAGTTTGACTGCATTTTACTTTTTCTTTCCTATTTGTCCTATTTGCAGAATGGAGACTTGCATCCCTACGAATTTGTGCGACAAAGGGGAGATATACAATTTGAAATCAAAATCCTAGTTCCTTGTCATTTTCTGCCGTACAATATTCCCAGACGTCGAAGAGGTCTAGTTTAACTACCATCTCCAATTCATCGGTGACGCATTAAAAAGTCATTCGATAATAATAAATTCAAACTCCCTTAAAATCAGATTCCAGGGTACTTAAAAGTTGTTAGCTTCTAATTAACATGAGAGAATAATGCAGAACTTGATATGAAAGTAAAGTTTTGACTATAAATCAGGTTGTACTCGTATGAAGATGATTCCTGTTTGTCCATTTCACGTGAAAATTTGATATTCTTTTTCTGCAGACTAAAAGATACTCAATTTTACTTAAAAGACAATTGAGTAAAGCCATTCAAATAAACAAGCAATCTCAATCACTACCAATCCGTGTCCACAAACTTGTCAATATTGACAGACGACGTACAAATTAATCCATGTGAAAAACTCCCCAATTAGTGCCAGAAACGAGTGTAATTAGTCGAGTTAGAGGCAAGTTGTGTTTCTCGCCACGCGTCTAGCATGTTCTCTCGAGCCCGTCTGCACTTGTTGACTTGGTGCTCCGACATGTTGACTTATTGACATGTTGGTATAGTGCTGCAGCCCGCCTGCGCTTGTTGACTTGGTGCTTCGGCATGTTGACATGTTGGCATGGTGCTGCGGCCCGTCTGCGCTTGTTGACTTGGTGCTCCGGCATGTTGACGTGTTGACATGTTGGTATGGTGCTTCGACCCGTCTGCGCTTGTTGACTTGGTGCTCCGGCATGTTGACGTGTTGATATGTTGGCATGGTGCTGCGGTCCGTCTGCGCTTGTTGACATGGTGCAGAATTAGGTGCAAGTCTACGAAAGACACAGATCAAACTCATACAATCTTAAATGCAATTAGTGGCATATAGATGACATCTATTGCGAGTGCTTCGTCAAGTTTAATCATCAAAGATTCGTCCCTTAATTGGAGAAAGCTTTCACAAAATGGATCAAATTTATGACATAGCTTTTTGACTGAGCAGGTGAGTAAACAGCAGCATTTCAGAAAGTCACATCAGAATACATTAAATACTGAAATCCAGACTGATCAATGTTGCGCTCGTAAATAAGTTATGTCTAAAATTGTACTTTTAATTAAATACCTACAATTAATAAAAAAAGTCTTCTTTATAAAAAATAAATGCGATTTAAACAGGAAGAAATGGTGACGGAATGACAACACATGGGCTGTTGTTCGTCAAGATTTTGAGA